>JBBYHO010242133.1:0-33386 GCA_038382025.1 Adansonia gregorii | reverse complement strand
CGTAGACCACGGGATTGATGTTTTGAGTTTCGTAACTCAAAACATAGGTTTTAATAGGCATCTGATCATGCCTAGCCTGAAATGATCGGTGGTGACTCCAACCATTGGCCATTTCATGATGGTCATCTGAAACCAATAAGATAAGCGATTCGTTTTATGGTCCCCCTCTCATAGTGTCATAAGTCGAGAATCTGTTCTTTCTCATTATTGAGAATCTATATTTTCTTATTCTTATTACATCACGAAAGAAAAGTCTCGATTAAGAAGACATTCCAAGTCAAAAATATTTTAAGTCGTACACACTCATAGATCCACGAGGGCCGACCTAAGGGTGCATTGTGATAGTCTCATAACAAAAAATTCTCTACCCACTATTTTTTAGAATCATAGTTCATTTGTCATTTTGGATAAACATAGATTCACATGATAATCTCTTTTTTCTAATGATTGGGAACCATAAACTTATTCTCCTTGTTGGGATAAATGATATCGATGCTTTGGTCTCATAAGAAAAGCTTCCCTTTTGATCATCGTTTAGAATTAAAGTTTATCTGTTAATTGGGATAGATATGGATTCACATAATAAGTCCTATCTTTTCATGATTGGGCACTATAAACTCGTTCTCCTCATTAGGACAAATGACATTGAAGGCTTAGTTTCATAAGAAAAGCTTATCTTTCTATCACTTTTTAGAATTAAAGTTCCTCTGTCATTTGGCACAAACTTGAGTTCACATAATAATCTCTTTTCTTTTCATGATTGGGCACCATAAACTCATTTTTCTCATTAAGATAAATGACATTGATGCTTTGGTCTCATAAGAAAAACTTCTCTTCCCACCATTTTTTAGAATCAAAGTTCATTTGCCATTTTGGATAAACGCAAATTCACATACTAATCTCCTTTCTTTTAATGATTGGGAACCATAAACTCATTCTTCTTATTGGGATAATGACATTAAACCTTTGGTTTCATAAGAAAAGCTTCTCTTTCGATCATTTTTTAGGATTAAAGTTCATTTGTTAATTAGGACAAACACAGATTCACATAATAATCTCCTTTCTTTTCATGACTGGGCACCATAAACTTATTCTCCTCATTGGGATAAATGACATTGAAGCATTGGTTTTGTAAGAAAAACTTCTCTTTCCATCATTTTTCGTAAAAGAAAGTTTGTCTAACAATAGGTAAATGTGGATTCTTGTAATAATCTCCTTTCTTCGCATGATTGGAAATCGTAAACTCATTCTCCTCATTAGGATAAATGACATTAAAGCTTTGGTTTCATAAGAAAAGCTTTTCTTCCTACCATTTCTTACAACCAAAACTCGTTCATTAACTAGGACAAACACTGATTCATATAATAACCCCTTCCCTTTAACGATTGAGCACCATAAGTTCATTCTACTTATTGGGATAAATGACATTGATCTTTGATTTCTTAAGAAAAGTTTTTATTTTGATAATTTTTTAGAATTAAAGTTTATCTGTCAATTAGGACAAACAAAGATTCACATAACAATCTCCTTTCTTTCCATGATTAGGCACCATAAACTTATTCTCCTTATTAGGATAAATGACATTGATGCATTGGTTTCATAAGAAACGCTTTCCTTCCCACCATTTTTTAGACTCAAAACACGTTGTGCCAAGAACAAACACCGACTCATATAATAAGCCTTTCCTTTCCATGATTGATGCTTTGGTTTCATAAGAAAAGCTTATTTTTGATCATTTTTTAGAATTAAAGTTCCTCTGCCAATTGGGCCAAACACGGAATCACTTAATAATCTTTTTTCTTTTCATAATTGGGCACCACAAACTCATTCTTCTTATTGAGATAAATGACATTGATCTTTGGTCTCATAACAAAAACTTCGTTTCCCACTATTTTTTAGAATCAAAGTTTGTTTGTCATTTTGGATAAACACGGATTCATGTAGTAATCTCTTTTCTTTTGACGATTCAAAACCATAAACTTATTCTACTCATTGGGATAAATGAAACCGATGCTTTGGTTTCAGAAGAAAAGCTACCATTTTGATCATTTTTAGAATTAAAGTTTATCCATCAATTGGGACAGACATGGATTCACATAATAATCTCTTTTTTTTCATGATTGGGCACTGTAAACTTATTCTCCTTGTTAGGATAAATGACATTGAAGGTTTGGTTTCATAAAAAAATCTTCTCTTCCTATCACTATTTAGAATTAAAGTTCCCTTGTCATTTCGGACAAACACGGGTTCACATAATAATCTCTTTTCTTTTCATGATTCGGTAGCATAAACTCATTCTCCTCATTGAGATAAATGACATTGATACTTTGGTCTCATAAGAAAAACTTCTCTTCCCACCATTTTGTAGAATTAAGGTTCATTTGTAATTTTGGAAGAACATGGATTCACATAATAATCTCCTTTTTTTAATGATTGGGAAACATAAACTCATTCTCCTTATTGGGATAAATGATATTGAAGCTTTGGTTCCATGAGAAAAGCTTCTGTTTCGATCATTTTTTAGAATTAAAGTTCCTTTATCAATTGGGACAAACAAGGGATCACTTAATAATCATTTTTCTTTTCATGATTGGGCACCATAAACTCATTCTCTTTATTGAGATAAATGACATTGATGCTTTAGTCTCATAACAAAAACTTCCCTTCCCACTATTTTTTAGAATCAAAGTTCATTTGTCGTTTTGAATAAACATGGATTCACGTAGTAATCTCTTTTATTTTGATGATTTGAAACCATAAACTCACTCTCTTCATTGGGATAAATGACATTGATGCTTTGGTTTTGGAAAAAAAGCTTCTCTTTTGATCATTTTTAGAATTAAAGTTCATCTGTCAATTAGGACAGACACAGATTCACATAATAATCTCCTTTCTTTTCATGATTGGGCATCGTAAACTTATTCTCCTCATTGGGATAAATGACATTGAAGGTTTAATTTCATAAGAAAAGCTTCTCTTTCGATCACTTTTTAGAATTAAAGTTCCCTTGTCATTTGGGACAAACACGAGTTTACATAAAAATCTCTTTTCTTTTCATGATTGGGCACCATAAACTCATTCTCCTCATTAAGATAAATGACATTGATGCTTTGGTCTCATAAGAAAAACTTCTCTTCCTACCATTTTTTAGAATCAAAGTTCATTTGTCATTTTAGATAAACATGGATTCACGTAATAATCTCCTTTCTTTTAATGACTCAGAAATAGAAACTCATTCTCTTTATTAGGATAAATGATATTGAAGCTTCAGTTCCATAAGAAAAACTTCTGTTTCGATCATTTTTTAGAACTAAAGTTCATTTGCCAATTGGGACAAACACGGATTTACATAATAATCCCCATTCTTTTCATGGTTGGCTATAAACTCATTCTCCTCATTGGGATAAATGACATCGAAGCTTTAGTTTCATAAGAAAAACTTCTCTTTCCACCATTTTTTATACTAGTGAAGTTTGTCTGAAAATAGGCAAACGTGGATTCTTTTAAAAATCTCCTTTCTTCTCATTATTGGAAACCATAAACTCATTCTCCTTATTGGGATAAATGACATTGAAACTTTGGTTTCATAAGAAAAACTTCTATTTTGATCATTTTTGGAAATAAAGTTCATCTTTCATTGGGACAAACGTGGATTCACTTAATAATCTCCTTTCTTTCCATGACTGGGCACCATAAACTTATTCTCCTCATTAGGATAAATGACATTGATGCATTGGTTTCATAACAAAAGCTTTTCTTCCCACCATTTTTTAGATTCAAAACTCATCTGTCAACAAGAACAAACACTGATTCACATAATAAGCTTTTTTCTTTCATGATTGGGCACCATAAACTTATTCTAATTTGGATAAAAATGGATTCATGTAATAATCTTCTTTCTTTTTATGATTGGGAGCCACAAACTTATTATCCTTAATGGGATAAATGACATTGATGCTTTGGTTTTATAAGAAATGCTTCTTTTCCCATCAATTTTTAGAATCAAAGTTTGTTTGTCAATTTGGGTAAACATAGATTCACATAATAATTGTCTTTCTTTTCATAACTGGAAACCATAAACTCGTTCTCCTTATTGGGATAAATGGCAATGATGCTTTGGTTTCACACGAAAAGCTTATCATCCAACCATTTTTTTGAATCAAAGTTCGTTTGTCAATTTGGATAAACATGGATTCACGTAATAATTTCCCTTCTTTCAATGATTGGGAACCATAAATTCATTCTGCTCATTAGGAAAAATGTACTGATGTTTTTGTTCCATAAGAAAAGCTTTTCCTTCCACCATTTTTTAAAATCAAAGTTCATTTGCTAATTTGGACAAAAATAGATTCACATAATAATCTCCTTTTTTTTCATGATCGGGAACCATAAACTCATTCTCCTCATTGTGATAAATGTCATTGATGCATTGGTTTCATAATAAATGCTTCTCTTCCTACCATTTTTTAGAATCAAAGTTCATTTGTTAATTTGGATAAACATGGATTCACATAATAATCTCATTTTTTTTCATGATTGGGAACCATAAACTCATTCATATTATTAGGATAAACGACGTTGATGCTTTGGTTTTGTAGGAAATGCTTCTCTTCCCACCATTTTTTTAGAATCAAAGTACATTTATCAATTTGGATAAACATGGATTCACATAATAATCTCCTTTCTTTTCTTAATTGGGAACCGTAAACTCATTCTCCTCATTGGGATAAATGAATTGATTTTTTGGTTTCATAAGAAAAGGTTTTCCCTCCACCATTTTTTAAAATCAAAGTTTGTTTGTGAAATTGGGTAAACATGGATTCACGTAATAATCTCCTTTCTTTTCATGATTGGGAACCATAAACACATTCTCCTCAATTGGATAAACAACATTGACGCTTTGTTTCATACAAAAAGCTTCTCTTCCCACCATTTTTTTGAATCAAAGTCTGTTTGTCAATTTGGATAAACACGGATTCATGTAATAATTTCCTTTCTTTTCATTATTAGGAACCATAAACTTATTCTGCTCATTGGGACAAATGAATTGATGTTTTGGTTTTACAAAAAAAGCATTTCCTTCCACCATCTTTTAGAATCGTAGTTCGTTTGTCAATTTGGATAAAAATGGATTCATGCAATAATCTCCTTTCTTTTATGATTAGGAGCCATAAACTTATTCTCCTCATTGGGATGAATGACATTGATGCTTTAGTTTTGCATGAAATGCTTCTCTTCTCACCATTTTTTAGAATCAAACTTCGTTTCTCAATTTGGATAAGCACGAATTCACATAATACTCATCTTTCTTTTCATGATTGGGAACCATATACTCATTCTCCTCATTGGGATAAACAACAATGATGCTTTGGTTTCACACGAAAAGCTTATCTTCCAACCATTTTTTGAATCAAAGTTCATTTGTCAATTTCGATAAACATGGATTCACATAATAATTTCCTTTCCTTTCATGATTGGGAACCATAAACTCATATTGCTCATTGGGACAGATGTACTAATGTTTTAGTTTCATAAGAAAAGCTTTTCCTTCCACCACTTTTTAGAATTAAAGTTCATTTACCAATTTGGATAAAAACAGATTCATATAATAATCTCCTTTCTTTTCATGATTGGGAACCACAAACCCATTCTCCTCATTGCGATAAATGTGATTAATGCTTTGGCTTCATAAGAAATGCTTCTCTTCCCAGCATTTTTTAGAATCAAAGTTCATTTGTCAATTTGGATAAACATAGATTCACATAATAATCTCATTTCTTTTAATGATTGGGAACCATAAACTCATTCCCGTTATTACGATAAACGACGTTGATGCTTTGGTTTTGTAAGAAATGCTTCTCTTCCTACCAAATTTTAGAATCAAAGTACGTTTGTCAATTTGGATAAACATAGATTTGCGCAATAATCTCCTTTCATTTCTTGATTGGGAACCATAAGCTCATTCTCTTTATTGGGATAAATGACATTGATGCTTTGGTTTTGTACGAAAAGCTTCTCTTCCTACCAATTTTTAAAATCAAAGTTCGTTTGTCAATTTGGATAAACACGGACTCATGTAATAATTTCATTTCTTTTCATGATTGGGAACCATAAACTCATTTCCCTCATTGGGACAAATGAATTGATGTTCTGGTTTCATAAGAAAAGCTTTTCCTTCCACCATTTTTTAGAATTAAAGTTTATTTGTCAATTTGGATATAAATGGATTCACGTAATAATCTCTTTTTTTTTCATGATTGGGAACGACAAACTCATTCTCCTCATTAGGATAAATGACATTGATGGTTTGGTTTCATAAGAAATACTTCTCTTTTCACCATTTTTTAGAATAAAGTTTGTTTGTCAATTTGGATAGACTGGATTTAGATAATAATTCCTCTTTTTTCATGATTGGGGAGCATAAGCTCATTCTCCTCATTGGGATAAATGACATTTGATGCTTTGGTTTCATATGAAAAGCTTTTCTTCTGACCATTTTTAGAATCAAAGTTCATCTTTTGACTAGGACAAATACCTATTCACATAATAATCGCTTCCCTTTCATGATTGGGCACCATAAGCTCGTTCTCTTTATTGGGATAAATGACATTGATTATTTGGTTTCGTAGGAAAAGCTTTTCCTTCACCATTTTTTAGAATCAAAGTTCATTTGTCAATTTGGATAAACATGGATTCATGTAATAATCTCCATTCTTTTCAAGATTAGGAACCATAAACTCATTCTCCTCATTAGGATAAACTACATTAATGCTTTGGTTTTGTATGAAAAGCTTCTCTTCTCACCATTTTTTAGAATCAAAGTACTTTTGTCAATTTAGATAAATACGGATTCACATAAAAATCTTCTTTCTTTTCTGAATTGGGAACCATATACTCATTCTCTTTATTGGGATAAATGACATTAATCATTGGTTTTATATGAAAAGCTTCTCTTCCCATTATTTTTTAGAATCAAAGTTCGTTTGTTAATTTGGTTAAACACGGATTCACATACTAATCTCCTTTCTTTTCTAGATTAGGAACCATAAACTCATTCTCCTCATTAGGATAAATGACATTGATGCTTTGGTTTCGTACAAAAAGCTTCTCTTCCCACCAATTTTTAGAATCAAAGTTCATTTGTCAATTTGGATAAACACGAATCCACGTAATACTTTCTTTTCTTTTCATGATTGGGAACCATAAACTCATTCTGCTCATTAGGACAAATGAATTGATATTTTGGTTTCATAGGAAAAGCTTTTCCCTCCATCATTTTATAGAATTAAAGTTCATTTGTCACTTTAGATAAAAATGGATTCACATAACAATCTCTTTTCTTTTCATGATTGGGAGCCAAAAATGCATTCTCCTCATTGGGATAAACAACATTGATGCTTTGGTTTTGTAAGAAATACTTTTCTTCCCACCCTTTTTTAAAATCAAAGTTTATTTATCAATTTAGATAAACACGGATTCACGTAATAATCTCTCTACTTTTCATGATTGGGAACCATAAACTCATTCTCCTCAATCAGATAAATGACATTGATGCTTTAGTTTTATAAGAAATGCTTCTCTTCCCACTATTTTTTAGAATCAAAACACTTTTATCAATTTGGTTAATCATTCACGTAATAATCTCTTTTCTTTTCCTGATTGGGAACCATAAACTCATTCTCTTTATTAGGATAAATGACATTGATCTTTGGTTTTGTACGAAAAGCTTCTCTTCCCACCATTTTTTAGAATCAGAGTTCGTTTGTTAATTTGGATAAACATAGATTCACGTAATAATTTTTTTTCTTTTCATGATTAGGAGCCATAAACTCATTTTGCTCATTGGGACAAATGAATTGATATTTCGGTTTCATAAGAAAAGTTTTTCCCTCTACCATTTTCTAGAATCAAAGTTTGTCTTTTAATTTGGATAAAATTAGATTCACATAATAATCTCCTTTCTTTTCATGATTGGGACCACAAACTCATTTCCCTTATTGGTAAACAATATTGATGCTTTGGTTTCATAAGAAATGGTTTTCTTCCCACCATTTTTTAGGATCAAAGTTCATTTTTCAAGTTGGATAAATATGGATTCATGTAATAATCTCCTTTCTTTTCATGATTGGGAGCCCTAAACTCATTCTCCTCAATAGGACAAATGACATTGATGCTTTGGTTTCATACGAAAAGCTTCTCTTCCAAACATTTTGTAGAATCAAAGTTTGTTTATCAATTTTGATAAACATGGGTTCATGTAATAATTTCTTTTCTTTTCATGATTGGGAACCATAAACTCATTCTACTTATTGGGATAAATGAATTGATGTTTTGGTTTCATAAAAAAAGCATATCCTTCTACCATCTTTTAGAATCAAACTTCATTTGTCAATTTGGATAAAAATGGATTCACGTAATAATCTTCCCTTTTTTCATGATTGGGAGACATAAACTCATTCTCTTCATTGGCATACATTACATTGATGCTTTGGTTTCATAAGAAAAACTTTTCCCTTCATTATTTTTTAGAATCAAAGTTCATTTGTTAATTTGGATAAAAATGGATTAACATAATAATCTCCTTTCTTTTCATGATTGGGAGCCACAAACAGGTTCTCCTCAATGGGATAAACAACATTGATGCTTTGGTTTCGTAAAAAATGCTTTTTTTCCAGCCATTTTTTAGAATCAAAGTTCATTTGTCAATTTGGTTAAACACGAATTCATGTAATAATCTCCCTACTTTTTGTGATTGGGAACCATAAACTCATTCTCCTCATTGGGACAAAGGTCATTGATGCTTTGATTTTATTAGAAATGCTTATCTTCCCACCATTTTTTAGAATCAATGTTCATTTTTCAATTTATATAAACATAGATTCACGTAATAATCTCCTTTGATTTCATGATTGGGAACCATAAACTCATTCTCTTTAATGGGATAAATGACACCGATGCCTTGGTTTTGTATAAAAAGCTTCTCTCACAACCATTTTTTTAATCAAAGTTCGTTTGCCCATTTGGATAAACTCGGATTCACGTAATAATTTCTCTTTTTTTCATGATTGGGAACAATAAACTCACTCTACTCATTAGGACAAATGTATCAATGTTTTGGTTTCATAAGAAAAGCTTTTCCTTCCACCATTTTTTAGAATCAAAGTTCATTTGTCAATTTAGATAAAAACGGATTCACATAATAATCTCCATTCCTTTCATGATTAGGAACCATAAACTCATTCTCCTCCTTGGGATAAACAATGTTGATGCTTTGGTTTTGGAAAAAATGCTTTTCTTCCCACCATTTTTTAGAATCAAAGTACATTTGTTAGTTTGGATAAACACAGATTCATGTAATAATCTCCTTTCCTTTCTTGGTTGGGAGCGATAAACTCATTCTCCTAAATGGGATAAATGACATTGATGCTTTGGTTTCGTACAAAAAGTTTCTCTTCCAAACATTTCGTACAATCAAAGTTTGTTTATCAATTTGGATAAACACGGGTTCATGTAAAATTTCCTTTCTTTTCATGATTGGGAACCATAAACTCATTCTACTCATTAGGACAAATGAATTGATGTTCTGGTTTCATAAGAAAAGCATTTTCCTCCACCATCGGTTAGAATCAAAGTTTATTTATCAATTTGGATAAAAAAGGATTCACATAATAATCTTCTCTCTTTTCATGATTGGGAGCCACGAACTCATGCTCCTCATTGGCATAAATTACATTGATGCTTTGGTTTCATAAGAAAAGGTTTTCCCTTCATCATTTTTTAGAATCAAAGTTCATTTGTTAATTTGGATAAAAATGGATTAACATAATAATCACCTTTCTTTTCATGATTGGGAGCTGCAAATGCATTCTCTTTATTGGGATAAACAACATTAATGCTTTAGTTTCATAAGAAATGCTTTTCTTCCCACCATTTTCTAGAATCAAAGTGCATTTGTCAATTTAGTTAAACACGGATTCACGTAATAATCTCCCTACTTTTCATGATTGGGAACCATAAACTCATTCTCCTCATTGGGATAAATGTCATCGATGCTTTGGTTTCGTAAGAAATGCTTTTCTTCTCACCATTTTTTAGAATCAAACTTCATTTGTCAATTTGGATAAACATGGATTCATGTAATCATCTCCTTTGTTTTCATGATTGAGAACCATAAACTTATTCTCCTCAATGGGATAAATGACATTGATGCTTTGGTTTCATACGAAAAGCTTCTCTCACAACCATTTTTTTGAAACAAAGTTCATTTGTCAATTTGGATAAACATGAATTCACATAATAATTTCTCTTCTTTTCATGATTGGGAACCATAAACTCATTCTGCTCATTAGGACAAATGTATCAATGTTTTGGTTTCATAAGAAAAGCTTTCCTTCCACCATTTTTTAGAATCAAAGTTCATTTGCCAATTTGGATAAAAACATATTCACATAATAATCTCATTTCCTTTCATGATTAGGAACCATAAACTCATTCTCCTCATTGGGATAAACAATGTTGATGCTTTGGTTTTGTAAGAAATGCTTCTCTTCGCACCATTTTTTAGAATCAAAGTACGTTTGTCAGTTTGGATAAACACAGATTCACATAATAATCTCCTTTCTTTTCTTGATTGGGAACCATAAACTCATTCTCCTCATTGGGATAAATGACAGTGATACTTTGGTTTCATACGAAATGCTTCTCTTCCCATCAATTTTTAGAATCAAAGTTTGTTTGTTAATTTGGATAAATATGGATTCACATAATAATTTCCTTTCTTTTCATGATAGGGAACCATAAACTCATTCTGCTCATTGTGACATATGAATTGATATTCTGGTTTCGTAAGAAAAGCTTTTCCTTCCACCATTTTTTAGAATCAAAGTTTGTTTATCAATTTGGATAAACATGGATTCACGTAATTATCTCTTTTTTTCATGATTGGGAACCATAAACTCATTCTCCTCACTAGGATAAATGACATTGATGCTTTGGTTTTGAAATAAAGCTTTTCTTCCCACCATTTTTTAGAATCAAAGTTCTCTTGTTAATTAGGTTAATCACGGATTTACATAATAATTTCCTTTCTTTTCATGATTGTGAATCATAAACTCATTGTCCTCATTGGGATAATTGACATTGATGCTATCGTTTCATAAGAAAAGCTTCTTTTCCTGCCATTTTTTTAATCAAAGTTCATTTATTGATTTGGTTAATCATGGATTCATGTAATAATCTCCATTCTTTTCATGATTGGGAATCATAAACTCACTTTACATTGGGATAAATGACATTGATGCTTTGATTTGGTAAGAAAAGCTTTTCTTTCGACCATTTTTTAGAAACCTTTTCATTTTTTGACTAGGATAAACATCGATTCACATAATAATCCCTTCCTTTTCATGATTGGGCGCCATAAGCTCATTCTACTAATTGGGATACATGACATTGATCCTTTCTATTCATAAGAATAGCTTCTCTTTTCACCATTTTCTAGAATTAAAGTTTATCTGTGAGTTGTGACAAACACAGATTCAGATAATAATCTCCTCTCATTTCATGAATGGGTAGCATAAACTTATTCCCTTCATTGGATAAATGATATTGATGCTTTGGTTTCATAAGAAAAACTTCTCTTCCCACCATTTTTTAGAATCAATGTTCGTTTGTCAATTTAGATAAACATGGATTCATGTAATAATCTTATTTCTTTTCATGATTGGGCACTATAAACTCATTCCCTTTATTGGGATTATGAATCATAAACTCATTCTCTTCATTAGGATAAATGATTTTAATGCTTTGGTTTTGTAAGAAAACTTCTCTTCCCAGCATTTTTTAGAATCAAAGTTCATTTGACAATTTGGATAAACACGGATTCACATAATAATCTCCTTTTTTACATGATCGGGAACCATAAACTCATTCTCCTCCTTGGGTAAATGATATTAAGGCTTTGGTTTCATAAGAAAAGCTTATCCTCCTATAAATTTTTAGAGTCAAAATTTATTTATCAATTTGGATAGACATGGATTCACATAACAACCTCTTTTCTTTTCATTATTAGGAACCATAAACTTATTCTCCTTATTGGGATAGATGGCATTGATGCTTTGGTTTTGTAAAATATGCTTCTCTTCTCACCATTTTTTGGAATCAAAATTCGTTTGCTAGTTTGGACAAACACGGATTCACGTAATAATCACCTTTCTTTTCATGATTGGGAACCCTAAACTTATTCTCCTCTTTGGGATAAATGGCATTGATGCTTTGGTTTTGCAAGAAATGCTTCTTTTCCCACCATCTTTTGGAATCAAAATTCGTTTGTCACCTTGGACAAACATGGATTCACGTAATAATTTCCTACATTTTCATGGTTGGGAATCATAAACTCATTCCCTTTATTGGGATAAATGACATTGATGCTTTGGTTTCATAAGAAAAACTTATTCTCCCACCATTTTTAGAGTCAAAGTTTGTTTGTCAATTTGGATTAAACATGGATTCGTGTAATAATCTCTTTTTTTTCATGATTAGGAGCCATAAACTCATTCTCCTCATTGGGATAAATGACATTAATGCTTTCATTTTATAAAAAAAACTTCTCTTCCTATCATTTTTTAGAATCAAAGTTCATTTGCCAATTTGGAGAAATACGAATTCACGTAATAATGTCCTTTCTTTTCATGAATGGGAACCATAAACTCATCTTCCTCATTGGGATAAATGACATTGATGCTTTGGTTTTGTATGAAAAGCTTTTTTTTCCCACCATTTTTTAGAATGAAAGTTCGTTTATCAATTTGGCTAATCGTGAATTTATGTAATAATCTCCTTTCATTTTGTGTTGTGAATCATAAACTCATTCTCTTCATTGGGATAAGTGGCATTGATGCTTTGGTTTTGTAAGAAAAACTTATCTTCCCACAATTTTTTAGAACCAAAGTTTGTTTATCCATTTGGATAAACATGGTTTCACATAATAATATCATTTCTTTTTACAATTGGGAACCATAAACTCATTCTCCTCATTGGGATAAATGACATTAATAGTTTGGTTTCATAAGAAAAGCTTATCTTCCCACCATTTTTTAGAACCAAAGTTCATTTGTCAATTTGGATAGACATGGATTCACGTAATAATCTCCTTTTTTTTCATGATTGGGAATTATAAACTTATTCTTCTCATTGAGATAAATGACATTAGTGCTTTGGTTTTGTAAGAAAAGCTTCTTTTATTGCCATTTTCTAGAACCAAAGTTCATTTGTTAATTTGGATAAACACGAATTCATGTAATAATCTCTTTCCTTTTAATGATTGTGAATCATAAGCTCATTCTCCTCATTGGGATGGATGACATTGATGCTTTGGTTTCATAAGAAAATCTTATCTTCCCACCATTCTTTAGAATCAAAGTTTATTTGTTAATTTGGTTAATCACGGATAATAATCTCCATTCTTTTCATGATTGGGTATCATAAACTCGTTCTCCTTATTGGAAAAAAAAGAATCGATGCTTTGATTTTGTAAGAAAACCTTGTCTTTTGACCATTTTTAAGAATCAAAGTCTGTCTTTCGACTAGGACAAGTACCGGTTGGCATAATAATCCATTCCTTTTCATGATTGGGCACCATAAGCTTGTTCTACTAATTTGGATTATTGACATTGATACTTTGGTTTCTTGAGAAAAACTTCTATTCCCTCCATCTTTTAGAAACAAAGTTCGTTTGTCAATTTGGATAAACATAGATTCACATAATAATCTTCTTTCATTTTATCATTGGGAACCATAAACTCATTTTCCTCATTGGGATAAACGACATTGATGCTTTGGTTTCAAAAGAAAAACTTCTCTTCCCACCATTTTTTAGAATCAAAGTTCGTTTGTCATTTGGATAACAAAGATTCACATAATAATTTCCTTTCTTTTCTTGATTGGGAACCATAAACTCATTTTGCTCATTGGGATAAATGAATTGGTATTTTGGTTTCGTAGGAAAAGCTTTTCCCTTCACCATTTCTTAGAATCAAAGTTCATTTGTCAATTTTGATAAGCATGGATTCACGTAACAATCTCTTTTCCTTTCCTGATTGGGAATAATAAACTCATTCTCCTCATTGGAAAAAATGACATTGATGCTTTGGTTTCATAAGAAAAGTTTCTCTTCCTACCATTTTTTTAATTAAAGTACATTTGTGATTTGGAAAAACATGGATTCATGTAGTACTTTCCTTTCTTTTCATGATTGGGAACCATAAATTCATTTTGCTCATTGGGATAAATGAATTGATGTTTTGGTTTCATAGGAAAAGCTTTTCCTTCCACCATTTTTTAGAATCAAAGTTCGTTTTTCAATTTGGATAAACATGGATTCATTTAATAATCTCCATTCTTTTCATGATTTGGGACCATGAACTCATTTTCTTTATTGGGAAAAATGACATTAATGCTTTTGTTTCATAAGAAAAACTTCTCTTCCTACCAATTTTTAGAATCAAAATTCATTTGTCAGTTTGGATAAACACGAATTCACGTAATAATCTCTTTTTTTTTCATGATTGGGAATCATGTACTCATTCTGCTCATTGGAATAAATGAATTGATGTTTTGGTTTCATAAGGTAAGCTTTTCCTTCCACCATTTTTTAGAGTCAAAGTTCATTTGTCAATTTGGATAAATACAGATTCACCTAATAATCTCCTTTATTTTATGATTAGGAACCATAAACTCATTCTCCTCTTTGGGATAAATGACATTGATGCTTTGCTTTCATATGAAAAGCTTCTCTTCCCACCATTTTTTAGAATCAAAGTTTGTTTGTTAATTTGGTTAACCACAAATTCATGTAATAATCTCCATTCCTTTCATGATTGGAAATCATAAACTCATTTTCCTTGTTGGGATAAATGACATTGATGCTTTGATTTTGTAAGAAAAGCTTTTCTTTTAACCATTTATTAGAATCAAAGTTCATCTTCTGACTATGATAAACACCGATTCACACAATAATCCATTCCTTTTCATGATTAGGCACCATAAACTCGTTCTCCTTATTGGGATAAATAACATTGATGCTTTGGCTTCCTAAGAAAAACTTTTCTTCCAACTAACTCTTAGAATCAAAGTTCGTTTGTCAATTTGGATAAACACAGAATCACATAATAATTTCCTTTCTTTTCATTATTGGGAATGATAAACTCATTGGGATAAATGAATTGATGTTTTGGTTTCATAAAAAAAGCCTTTCCTTCCACCATTTTTTAGAATCAAAGTTCATTAATCAATTTGGATAAACATGGATTCACGTAATAATCTCCTTTCTTTTCATGATTGGGAACCATAAACTCGTTCTCCTCATTGGGATAAATAACATTGATGCTTTAGTTTCATAGCAAAAGCTTATCATCCCACCATTTTTTAGAATCAAAGTTCATTTATCAATTTAGTTAATCATAGATTCACATAATAATATCTTTTCTTTTCATGATTGTGAATCATAAACTCATTCTTTTCAATGGGATAAATGACATTGGTGCTTTGGTTTCATAAGAAAAGCTTCTCTTCCCACCATTTTTTATAACCAAAGTTCATTTGTCAATTTGGACAAACTCGGATTCACTAATAATCTCCTTTCTTTTTATGATTGGGAACCATAAACTTATTCTCGTTATTGGGATAAATGATATTGATGCTTTGGTTTCATAAGAAAAGCTTCTCTTTCTAGCATTTTCTAGAATTAAAGTTCATCTATGAATTAGGACAAACACAGATTCAAATAATAATCTATTTTCTTTTCATGATAGGGATGATAAACTCATTCACCCCATTAGGATAAATGACATTGATGCCTTGGTTTCCTAAGAAAAATTTCTCTTCCCACCAATTTTTAGAGTCAAAGTTCATTTTTTTAATTTGGTTAATCATGGATTCACGTAATAATCTCCTTTCTTTTCATGATTGTGAATCATAAACTCATTCTCCTTATTGGGATAAATGACATTGGTGCTTTGGTTTCATAAGAAAAACTTCTCTTTCCACCATTTTCTAGATTCAAAGTTCTTTTGTCAATTTGGATAAACAAGGATTCAGATAATAATCTCCTCTTTTTTTTATGATCGGGAACCATAAACTCATTCTCTTTATTGGGATAAATGACATTAATGCTTTGGTTTCATAAGAAAAGCTTCTCTTCCCACCATTTTTTAGAATCAAATTTTGTTTGTCAATTTGGATAAACATAGATTGACATAATAATCTCTTTTCTTTTTATGTTTGGGAACCATAAACTCATTCTCCTCATTGGGATAAATGACATTAATGCTTTGGTTTCATAATAAACACTTATCTTTCCGCCATTTTTTAGAATCAAAGTTTGTTTGTCTATTTTGTTAATCACAGATTACGTAATAATCTCTTTCCTTTTCATGATTGTGAATCACAAACTCATTCTCATTATTGGAATAAATGACATTGGTGCTTTGGTTTCGTAAGAAAAGCTTTTCTTCTCACCATTTTTCAAAATCAAATTTTGTTTGTCAATTTGGATAAACACAGATTGACATAATAATCTCCTTTCTTTTTATGTTTGTGAACCATGAACTCATTCTCCTTATTGGGATAAATGACATTGATGCTTTGGTTTCATAATAAACGCTTATCTTCCCACCATTTTTTAGAGTCAAAGTTTGTTTGTCTATTTTGTTAATCATAGATTACGTAATAATCTCCTTCCTTTTCATCATTGTGAATCATAAACTCATTCTCCTTATTGGGATAAATGACATTGGTGCTTTGGTTTCGTAAGAAAAGCTTCTCTTCCCACCATTTTTTTGAATCAATGTTCATTTGTCAATTTGGACAAACACGGATTCACGTAATAATCTCCTTCCTTTTCATGATTGTGAATCATAAACTCATTCTGCTCATTGGATAAATGACATTGATGCTTTGGTTTGGCAAGAAAAGCTTTTATTCTCACCATTTTTTAGAATCAAACTTCGTTTATTAATTTGTTTAATCATGAATTCACGTAATAATCTCCATTTTTTTCATGATTGGGAATCATAGACTCATTTTTCTTATTTGGATAAACAACATTGATACTTTGACTTTGTAAGAAAAGCTTTGCTTTTGACCATTTTTTAGATTTAAAATTTACTTTTCGACTAAGACAAACACCGATTCACATAATAATCCCTTCCTTTTCATGATTAGGCAGCATAAACTCGTTCTCCTTATTGGCATAAGTGACATTGATGCTTTGGTTTCATAGGAAAAGCTTCTTACCCCACCATTTTTTAGAATCAAAATTTGTTTGTTAATTTGGTTGATCACGAATTAACATAATAATCTCCATTCTTTTCCTTATTGGGAGTCATAAACGCATTTTCCTCATTGGGATAAATGACATCGATGCTTTGATTTTATAAGAAAAACTTCTCTTTTGACCATTTTATGTAATCAAAGTTCATCTTTCAACTAGGACAGACACCGATTCACATAATAATCCCTTCCTTAGCATGAGTGGGCACCATAAACTCATTCTCCTTATTGGGATAAATGACATTGATGCTTTGGTTTCACAAGAAAAGCTTTTCTTCCCACCATTTTTTAGAATCAAAGTTTGTTTGTCAATTTGGATAAATACGAATTCATGTAATAATCCTTTTTTTTCCTGATTGGGAACCATAAACTCCTACTCCTCATTGGGATAAATGACATTGATTCTTTGGTTTCATATGAAAAACTTTTTTTCTTACCATTTTTTAGAATCAAAGTTCATTTGTCAATTTGGATAAACATGGATTCACCCAATAATCTTCTTTCTTTTCATGATTAGGAACCATAAACTCATTCTCCTTTTTGGGTTAAATGCCATTGATGATTTCGTTTCATAAGAAAAGCTTCTCTTCCCACCTTTTTTTAGAATCAAAGTTCATTTGTCAATTTAGTTAATCACGGATTCACGTTATTATCTCCTTTCTTTTCATGATTGTGAATCATAAACTCATTGTCTTTATTGGGATAAATGATATTGATGCTTTGGTTTCGTAAGAAAAGATTTTCTTCCCACCATTTTTTAGAACCAAAGTTCATTTGTCAATTTGGTTAATCACGGATTCACGTAGTAATCTCTTTTCTTTTCATGATTGTAAATCATAAACTCATTTTCCTTATTGGGATAATTGACATCAATGCTTTTATTTCATAAGAAAGCATTTTTTTCGACCATTTTTTAGAATCAAGGTTCATCTTTTGACTAGGACAAACACCGATTCACATAATAATCCCCTCTTTTCCATGATTGGGCATTATAAACTCATTCTCCTTTTTGTGATGAATGACATTGATGGTTTGGTTTCCTAAGAAAAACATCTCTTTCCACCAATTTTTAGACTCAAAGTTTGTTTGTCAATTTGGATAAACATAGATTCATGTAATAATTTCCTTTCTTTTCATGATTGGGAACCATAAACTCATTCCCCTCCTTGGGATAAATGAATTGATGCTTTGGTTTCATAAAAAAAGCTTTTCCTTTGCCTTTATTTAGAATCAAAGTTCATTTGTCAATTTGGATAAGCAAGGATTCACATAATAATCTCCTTTCTTTTCTTGATTGGGAACCATAAACATATTCTCCTTATTAGGATAAGTGACATTGATGTTTTGGTTTCTAAGAAAAGCTTATCTTCCCACCATTTTTTAGAATCAAAGTTTGTTTGTCAATTTAGTTAATCATGGATTCACGTAATAATCTCCTTTCTTTTCATGTTGTGAATCATAAACTCTTTCTCCTCATTGGCATAAATGAGATTGATGGTTTGCTTTCGTAAGAAAAGCTTCTCTTCCCACCAATTTTTAGAATCAAAGTTCGATTGTCAATTTGGATAAAAATGGATTCACATAATAATCTCCTTTTTTATTGGAAAGCATAAACTCATTCTCCTCAGTGGGAGAAATGATATTGATGCTCTGGTTTCGTAAGAAAAGCTTATCTTCTCACCATATTTTGGAAACAAAGTGCGTTTGTTAATTTGGTTAATCATGGATTCACGTAATAATCTCCTTTCTTTTCGTGATTGTGAATCATAAACTCATTCTCCTCATTGGGATAAATGACATTGCTGCTTTGGTTTCATAAGAAAAGCTTTTATTTCCACCATTTTTTTATATTCAAAGTTCTTTTGTCAATTTGGATAAACAAGGATTCAGATAATAGTCTCCTTCCTTTTTACGATTGGGAACCATAAACTCATTCTCCTTATTGGGATAAATGACATTAATGCTTTGGTTTCGTAAGAAAAGCTTCTCTTCCCACCATATTTTAGAATCAAAGTTCGTTTGCCGATTCGGATAAACATGGATTCACATAATAATCTCCTTTCTTTTCATGATTGGGAACCATAAACTCATTCTCCTCATTGGCGTATATGACATTAATGATTTAGTTTCGTAAGGAAAGCTTATCTTCCCACCATATTTTAGAAACAAAGTATGTTTGTTAATTTGGTTAATCATTGATTCACGTAATAATCTCCTTTCTTTTTATTATTATGAATCATAAACTCATTGTCCTTATTAGGATAAATGACATTGATGCTTTAGTTTCATAAAAAAGCTTCTCTTCCCACCATTTTTAGAACCATAGTTCATTTGTCAATTTGGTTAATCACAGATTCATATAATAATCTCTTTTCTTTTCATGATTGTGAATCATAAGCTCGTTCTCCTTATTAGGATAAATTACATTGATGCTTTGGTTTCGCAAGAAAAACTTCTCTTTCCACCACTTTTTAGTATCAAAGTTCATTTGTTAGTTTGGTTAGTCATTGATTCATAAAATAATCCCCTTTCTTCTCTTGATTATGAATCATAAACTCATTCTCTTCATTGGGATAAATGGCATTGATGCTTTGGTTTCATAAGAAAAGTTCTTTTTCCCACCATCTTTTAGAATCAAAGTTCGTTTGTCAATTTGGTTAGTCATAGATTCACATAATAATCTCCTTTCTTCTCATGATTATGAAGCATAACCCCATTCTCCTCATTGTGATAAATGACATTAATGCATTGGTTTTGTAAGAAAAGCTTTTCTTGCCACCATTTTTTAAAATCAAAGTTTGTTTGTCAATTTAGTTAATCATGGATTCACGTAATAACCTAAACTTATTCCTCTCATTGGGATAAAAGACATTGATGCTTTGGATTCATATGTAAAGCTTCTCTTGCCACCATTTTTTAGAATCAAAGTTCATTTGTCAAATTGGATAAACACGGATTCACATAATAATCTTTTTTAATTTCATGATTGTGAATCATAAACTCATTCTCCTCATTAGGATAAAAGAAATTGATCCTTTGGTTTCTTATGTAAAGCTTCTTTTCCCACCATTTTTTAGAATCAAGGTTCGTTTCTCAATTTGGATAAACACGGATTCACATAAAAATCTTTTTTTTTCATGATTGGGAATCATAAACTTATTCTCCTCATTAGGATAAATGACATTGATTCTTTGATTTCATAAGAAAAGCTTCTTGTCCCACCATTTTTTAGAATCAAAGTTCATTTATCAATTTGGATAAACATGGATTCACATTATAATTTCCTTTCTTTTCATGATTAGGAACCATAAACTCATTCTCCTCATTGGCATAAATGATATTAATGATCTGGTTTCATAAGAAAAAGTTATCTTCTCACCATTTTTTAGAATCAAAATTTGTTTATCAATTTGGTTAATCACTGATTTACGTAATAATTTCCTTTCTTTTCATGATTGTGAATCATAAACTCATTCTTCTCATTGGGTTAAATATCATTGATGCTTTGGTTTTGTAAGAAATGCTTATCTTCCCACCATTTTTTAGAATCAATGTTCATTTCTTAATTTGGATAAACACGGATTCACGTAGTAATCTCTTTTTTTTTAATGATTGGGAACCATAAACTTATTCTCCTTTTTGTGTTAAATGACATTGATGCTTTGGTTTCATAAAAAAGGCTTTTCCTTCCACCATTATTTAGAATCAAAGTTCATTTGTCAATTTGGATAAGCACGGATTCACATAATAATCTCCTTTCTTTTCTTGATTGGGAACCATAAACATATTCTCCTCATTGGGATAAGTCACATTGATGCTTTGGTTTATAGGAAAAGCTTCTTATCCCACCATTTTTTAGAATCGAAGTTCATTTGTTAATTTGGTTAATCATGAATTCACGTAATAATCTCTATTGTTTCTTGATTAGGAATCATAAACTTATTTTCCTCATTGGGATAAATGACATTGATGCTTTGATTTCATAAGAAAAGCTTCCCTTTTGACCATTTTTTGGAATCAAAGTTCATCTTTCGACTAGGAGAAACACCGACTCACATTATAATCCCTTCCTTATCAAGAATGGGCACCATAAACTCATTTTCCTCATTGGGATAAATGACATTGATGCTTTGGTTTCGTATGAAAAACTTCTCTTCCAACCATTTTTTAGAATCAAAGTTCATCTGTCAATTTGGATAAATACGGATTCAAGTAATAATCCCTTTTTTTCTTGATTAGGAACCATAAACTCATTCTCCTTATTGGGAAATGACATTGATTTTTTGGTTTCATATGAAAAACTTCTCTTCTCACCATTTTTTAGAATCAAAGTTCATTTGTCAATTTGGATAAATACGGATTCACATAATAATGTTTTTTCTTTTCAAGATTGGGAACCATAAACTCATTCTGTTTTTTGGGTTAAATGACATTGATGCTTTCATTTTGTAAGAAAAGCTTCTCTTGCCACTTTTTTTTTAGAATCAAAGTTCATTTGTCAGTTTGGTTAACCATAGATTCACCTTATAATCTCCTTTATTTTCATGATTATGAATCATAAACTCATTGTCCTCATTGGGATAAACGACATTGATGCTTTGGTTTTGTAAAAAAAACTTCTCTTCCCACCATTTTTTAGAACCAAAGTTTATTTGTCAATTTGGTTAATCTTGGATTCATGTAATAATCTCTTCTTTTTTCATGATTATGAATCATAAACTCGTTTTCCTTATTGGGATAAATTACAATGATGCTTTGGTTCTGGAAGAAAAGCTTCTCTTCCCACCACTTTTAGAATCAAAATTCATTTGTCATTTGGTTAATCATTGATTCACATAATAATCTCTTTTCTTCTCATGATTGTGAATCATAAACTCATTCTCCTTATTGGGATAAATGACATTGATGCTTTGGTTTCATAAGAAAACCTTCTCTTCCTACCATTTGTTTGAATTAAAGTTCGTTTGTCAATTTGGTTAATCATGGATTCACATAATAATCTCCTTTATTCTCAGGATTGTGAATCATACCTCATTCTTCTCATTGGGATAAATGACATTAATGATTTGGTTTCATAAGAAAAGCTTATCTTCCCACCATTTTTTGGAATCAAAATTCATTTGTCAAATTGGTTAATCACGGATTCACATAATAATCTATTTTCTTTTCATGATTGTGAATCATAAACTCATTCTCCTCATTGGGATAAATGACATGATGGTTTGGTTTTGTAAGAAAAGCTTCTCTTACTACAATTCTTTAGAATCAAAGTTCGTTTGTCAATATAGTTAATCATGGATTCATGTAATAATCTCTTTCCATTTCATGATTGTGAATCATAAACTCATTTTCCTCATTCGGATAAAAGACATTGATGCTTTGGTTTCTTATGTAAAGGCTTTCTTCCCACCATTTTTTACAATCAAAGTTCATTTGTCAATTTGGATAAAAAAGGATTCACATAGTAATCTCCTTTTTTTTTTATGATTGGGCACCATAAACTCATTCTCCTCATTAGGATAAATGATATTGATGCTCTGGTTTCATAGGAAAAGCTTAATTTCCCACTATATTTTAGAAACAAAGTACGCTTGTTAATTTGGTTAATCACGGATTCATGTAATAATCTTTTTTCTTTTCATGATTGTGAATTATAAATCCATTCTCCTCATTGGGATAAATGACATTGATGCTTTGGTTTCATAAGAAAAGCTTCTCTTTCCACCATTTTTTAGATTCAAAGTTCATTTGTCAGTTTGAATAAACAGGGATTCAGATAATAATCTCCTTTCTTTTTACGATTGGGAGCCATAAACTCATTCTCCTTATTGGGATAAATGACATTAATGCTTTGGTTTCATAAGAAAAGCTTCTCTTCCCACCATTTTTTAGAATCAAAGTCGTTTGTCAATTTGGATAAACACGGATTCACGTAATAATCTCTTTCAATTTCATGATTATGAATCATAAACTCATTCTCCTCATTAAGATAAAAGACATTGACGCTTTGGTTTCTTATGTAAAGCTTTTCTTCCCACCGTTTTTTACAATCAAAGTTCATTTGACAATTTGGATAAAAATGGATTCACATAGTAATCTCCTTTTTTTATGATTGGGAGCCATAAACTCATTCTCCTCAGAGGGATAAATGATATTGATGCTCTGGTCTCATAGGAAAAGCTTATCTTCCCACCATATTTTAGAAACAAAGTACGTTTGTTAATTTGGTTAATCACAGATTCCCGTAACAATCTTTTTTTTTGGTGATTGTGAATCATAAACTTATTCTCCTCATTGGGATAAATGACATTGGTGCTTTGATTTCATAATAAAAGCTTCTCTTTCCGCCATTTTTAGATTCAAAGTTCATTTGTCAATTTGGATAAACATGGATTCAGATAATAATCTCCTTTCTTTTTATGATTGGGAACCATAAACTCATTCTCCTTATTGGGATAAATGATATTAATGCTTTGGTTTCATAAAAAAAACTTCTCTTCCCACCATTTTTTAGAATCAAAGTTTGTTTGTCAATTTGGATAAAGACGGATTCACATAATAATCTCCTTTCTTTTTATGTTTGGGAACCATAAACTTATTCTCCTCATTGGGATAAATGACATTGATGCTTTGGTTTCATAAGAAAACCTTCTCTTCCCACCATTTTTTAGAATCAAAATTCATTTGTCAATTTGGATAAACACGGATTCACATAATAATCTTTTTTCGTTTTATGTTTGGGAACCATAAACTCATTCTTCTCATTGGGATAAATGACATTGATGCTTTGGTTGCATAAGAAAAGCTTTTCTTCCTACCATTTCTTAGAATAAAAATTTATTTATCAATTTGGATAAACATGGATTCACGTAATAATCTCCTTTCTTTTCATAATTGGGAACCATAAACTCATTCTTTTCATTGGCATAAATGACATAATGATTTAGTTTCATAAGAAAAGCTTATCTTCGCACCAGTTTTTAGAATCAAAATTCATTTGTCAATTTGGTTAATCATAGATTCACGTAATAATCTCCTTTCTTTTCCTTATTTTGAATCATAAACTTATTCTCTTCATTAGGATAAATGACAATGATGCTTTGGTTTTGTAAAAAATGTTTCACTTCCCACCATTTTTTAGAATCAATGTTCATTTGTCAATTTGGATAAACACGTATTCACGCAATAATCTTCTTTCTTTTCATGATTAGGAATCATAAACTCATTCTCATTTTTAGGTTAAATGACATGATGCTTTGGTTTCGTAAGAAAAGCTTTTCTTCCCACCATTTTTTAGAGTCAAAGTTCATTTGTGAATTTGGTTAATCACGGATTCACTTAATAATCTCTTTTCTTTTCATGATTGTGAATCATAAACTCATTCTCCTTATTGGGATAAATGATATTGGTGCTTTAGTTTAATAAGAAAAATTTCTTTTCCCACCATTTTTTAGGCTCAAAGTTCATTTGGCAATTTCGATTAACATAGATTCACGTAATAATTTCCTTTCTTTTCATGATTCGGAACCATAAACTCATTCCACTCATTGGGATAAATGAATTGATGTTTTGGTTTCCTATAAAAGGCTTTTCCTTCCGCTATTTTTTAGAATCAAAGTTTATTTGTCAAATTGGATAAGCATGGATTCACAAAATAATCTCCTTTCTTTTCTTGATTGGGTGCCATAAACATATTCTCCTCATTGGGATAAGTGATGTTGATGTTTTGGTTTCTAAGAAAAGCATATCTTCCCACCATTTTTAGAATCAAAGTTCATTTGTCAATTTACTTAATCATGGATTCACATAATAATCTCCTTTCTTTTCATGATTGTGAATCATAAACTCTTTCTCCGTATTGGATAAATGACATTGCTGCTTTGGTTTCGTAAGAAAAGCTTCTCTTCCCACCAATTTTTAGAATCAAAGTTTGTTTGTCAATTTGGATAAAAATGGATTCACATAATAATCTCCTTTTTTTCTATGATTAGGAACCATGAACTCATTCTCCTTATTAGGATAAATGATATTGATTACCTGGTTTTGTAAGAGAAACTTATCTTCCCACCATATTTTAGAAACAATGTACGTTTGTTAATTTGGTTAATCACAGATTCATATAATAATCTCCTTTCTTTTCATGATCGTGAATCATAAACTTATTCTTGTCACTGGGATAAATGACATTGGTGCTTTGGTTTCACAACAAAAGCTTCTCTTTCCACCATTTTTTAAATTCAAGGTTCATTTGTCAATTTGGATAAACAAGGATTTAGTTAATAATCTCCTTTCCTTTTACGATTGGGAACCATAAACTCATTCTCCTTATTAGGATAAATGGCATTGATGCTTTGGTTTTGTAAGAAAAGCTTATCTTCCCACCATTTTTTAGAATCAAAGTTCGTTTGTCAATTTCGATAAACACAGATTCACATAATAATCTTATTTCCTTTTATGTTTTGGAACCATAAATGCGTTCTCCTTATTGGGATAAATGACATTGATGCTTTGCTTTCATAAGAAAAGCTCCTCTTCCCACCTTTTTTTAGAATCAAAGTTCATTTGTCAATTTGGATAAGCATGGATTCACTTAATAATCTCCTTTCTTTTCATGATTGGGAACCATAAACTCATTCTCTTTGTTGGCATAAATGACATTAATGATTTGGTTTCGTAAGAAAAGCTTATCTTCCCATGATTTTTTAGATTCAAAGTTCGATTGTCAATTTGGATAAACACGGATTCACGTAATAATCTCTTTCATTTTCATGATTGTGAATCATAAACGCATTTTTGCCATTGAGATAAATGACATTGATGCTTTGGCTTTGTAATAAACGCTTATCTTGCCACCATTTTTTAGAATCAAAGTTCGTTTGTCAATTTAGTTAATCCTAGATTACGTAATAATCTCCTTCCTTTTCATGATTGTGAATCATAAACTCATTCTCCCCATTGGGATAAATGACATTGATGATTTGGTTTCGTAAGAAAAGCTTCTCTTGCCACCAATTTTTAGAATCAAAATTCATTTGTCAAATTCGATAAACACGGATTCATGTAATAATCTCTTTTCTTTTCATAATTAAGAACCATAAACTCATTCTCCTTTTTGGGTTAAATGACATTGATGCTTTGGTTTCGTAAGAAAAGCTTTTCTTCCCACCATTTTTTAGAATCAAAGTTCATTGGTCAATTTGGTTATTCATGGATTCACGTAATAATCTCATTTCTTTTCACGATTGTGAATCATAAACTCATTCTCCTCATTGGGATAAACGACATTGGTGCTTTAGTTTCATAAGAAAAATTTCTCTTCCTACCATTTTATAGACTCAAATTTCATTTGTCAATTTGGATAAACACAGATTCACGTAATAATTTTCTTTCTTTTCATGATTGGGAACCATAAACTTAATCTCTTTTTTGGGTTAAATGACATTGATGCTTTCATTTCATAAGAAAAGCTTCTCTTTCCACCATTTTTTGTATCAAAGTTTATTTGTCAATTTGGTTTATCACAGATTCATGTAATAATCTCCATTTTTTTCATGATTGTGAATCATAAACTCATTCTCCTCATTGGAATAAATGACTTTGGTGCTTTAGTTTCATAAGAAACATTTTTCTTCCCACCATTTTATAGACTCAAAGTTTGTTTGTCAATTTGGATAAACACAGATTCACGTAATAATCTGTTTCCATTTCATGATTGTGATCATAAACTCATTCTACTCCTTAGGATAATTGAATTGATGTTTTGGTTTCATAAAAAAAGCTTTTCCTTCCACCATTGTTTGGAATCAAAGTTTGTTTGTCAATTTAGTTAATCACAGATCACGTAATAATCTTTTTCAATTTCTTGATAGTGAATCATAAACTCATTCTCCTCAATGGGATAAATCACTTTGATCCTTTGGTTTCTTATGTAAAGCTTCTCTTCCCACCATTTTTTTAGAATCAAAGTTCATTTATCAATTTGGATAAACATGGATTCACTTAATAATCTCTTTCTTTCCATGATTGGGAACCATAAACTCATTCTCCTTATTGGCATAGATGACATTATTGATTTGGTTTCTTAAGAAAAGCTTATCTTCCCATGAGTTTTTACAATCAAAGTTCATTTGTCAATTTGGATAAACATGGATTTTCATAATAATCTCCTTCCTTTTCATGATTGTGAATCATAAACTTATTCTCGTTATTGGGATAAATGACATTGATGCTTTGGTTTCATAATAAATGCTTATCTTCCCACCATTTGTTAGAATCAAAATTCGTTTTTCAATTTAGTTAATCATAGATTACGTAATAATCTCCTTCCTTTTCATGATTGTGAATCATAAAGTCATTCTCCTCATTGGGATAAATGACATTGGTGCCTTGGTTTCATAAGAAAAACTTCTCTTTCCATCATTTTTTAGATTCAAAGTTCTTTTGTCAATTTGGATAAAAAAGGATTCAGATAATAATCTTCTTTCTTTTTATGATTGGGAACCATAAACTCATTCTCCTGATCGGGATAAATGACATTGATACTTTGGTTTCGTAGGAAAGGCTTCTCTACCCACCATTTTTTAGAATCAAAATTCGTTTGTCAATTTGGATAAACACGGATTCACATAATAATCTCTTTTGTTTTTCTGTTTAGGAACTATAAACTCATTCCCCTTATTAGGATAAACAACATTGATGCTTTGGTTTTGTAAGAAATGCTTCTCTTCCCACCATTTTTTAGAATCAAAGTACATTTCTCAATTTGGATAAACAGAGATTCATGCAATAATCTCCTTTCCGTTCTTGATTAGGAACCATAAACTCATTTTCCTTATTAGGATAGATGACATTGATGCTTTGGTTTTGTATGAAAAGCTTCTCCTCCCACCATTTTTTAGAGTCAAAGTTCGTTTGTCAATTTGGATAAGCACAGATTTACGTAATAATTTCCTTCCTTTTCATGATTGGGAACCATAAACTCATTCTTCTCATTAGGACAAATAAATTGATATTTTGGTTTCATAAGAAAAGCTTTTCCTTCCACCATTTTTTAGAATCAAAGTTCATTTTTCAATTTAGATAAAAATGGATTCACCTAAGAATCTCCTTTCTTTTCATGATTGGGAGCCACAAACTCATTCTCCCCATTGGGATAAATGATATTAATGCTTTGGTTTCGTAAGAAATGCTTCTCTTCCCTCCACTTTTAGAATCAAAGAATGTTTCTCAATTTGGATAAACACAGATTCACATAATAATCTCTTTTCTTTTCTTGATTGGGAACCATAAACACATTCTCCTCATTGGGATAAATGATATTGATGCTTTGGTTCCACACGAAAAGCATCTCTTCCCACCATTTTTTAGAATCAAAGTTCGTCTATTGACTAGGACAAATACCGATTCACATAATAATTGCTTCCCTTTCATGATTGGGCACCATAAGCTCGTTCTCCTCATTGAGATAAATGACATTAATTATTTGGTTTTGTATGAAAAGCTTTTCCTTCCACCCTTTTTTAGAATCAAAATTTTGTTTGTCAATTTGGATAAACATGGATTCACGTAATAATCTTCTTTCTGTTTAAGATTTGGTGCCATAAACTCATTCTTCTCATTGGGATGAACAACATTGATGTTTTGGTTTCGTATGAAAAGCTTCTCTTCCCACCATTTTTTAGAATCAAAGTTCAGTTGTCAATTTGGATAAAAATAAATTCACGTAATAATTTCCTTTCAATTCTTTTCATGTTTGGGAACCATAAACTCATTCAGCATCATTCTTACCTTTGAAGGGTGGAATTTTCATCTTGATGGCATTAATGTTGCTATCTTTTTTCTCCATTCTTTTTTCCTTCTTTTCTTTACCCCTCACGGATTGCACTTCATTTTCATACTCATCATACCTTCTTCCCAGCTCTTCCTCCCTATTCCAATGATTGTCAATTGATCTAATATGGTTTTGCATTCTACTGGCTTCATTAATTCTTTCATCCATCCCATCCATCCTAGTAGACAACTTCTTGAACTCACTCATGAATGCCTTATACATCAATTTTAGATCGTGCACAATTTCATTCTCCCCCTTATCCAATGTTTCCCTTGCATCTCTTCTTTGGGCCATTCTTGAAAACAAAAAGCTTCAAGAAAATGGTTAGCAATAAAAAGAACCTCATAATTCACTCCCTTACGTGTTTCAGTCAAAAGATGGCACTCCACTCATTAATGTGAACCTTAGGATGAAAACATAAACTAAAACCCGATTGGATGGAATTAGAACCCTAGGATCATATTCAAAGTCAAGCAAAGAGAACTTGACCCCAATCAAACCTGCTGATTAGAACTAAAGTTATAACAATTTTGATCGCTACAAGTTACCCTGATAAGATCAAATTGAGTTCTTGATCAAAGAACAAAGAAGAAGTTCCCACAAAGTGAAAAAACTGTCCAGTATTATTTTTTCTCTTCCAAATCTCCTGAATTACATGAATAAGACTCCCTTCTATAGGCCAAAAATCTGTAAAGCCCTAACTGAACAAGGAAATTCTAATCAACAAGGAAAAGTTTATTCATAATCCAATCTAATTAGGACTTATCTAAACAACTTAAAATCTTAAACACAATTCTAATCAATAAAGATGAAGTTTACTCCTTATCATAATCTAATTAGGAATTATCTACATAAATTAAAAAAATCAAAAATCAAAAAAATCATAAAATAAAAAATCCTAATCTATAAGCCCATGAATACGTGCAAATTGGGCTCCATTCATCTTGGACATGTGAATTGGGCTCTAAGCTTTATTCATCTTTCCTGTTTAGCCTTAACACAATGTAGAAAAGTGATAAATCTTAGCAATGCATTTGATTCATTTTGAACAACCTCCTTTGCTTGCATTTCCATGATTAGTCCTAGCAAATCGTGCTCCATGCGTTTAGTTTTTGCCTTAGTCATTCGACCTCTAATTTCTTTCAAAGGATCATAAGAATGGTTGGAAATAGGTGTTTGTGCAAGTTGATCTCCATCGTTCCCTCCCTCCGCAAAAGGATTCATCCTCGAATCACCTTATGATTTCAAATACTTCAAGCTCTCATGATCAGAATGATTATGAATTTCTTTAGCCATAAATAGTGCTGCCATGTTTGTAAAGTTCTCACTAATGCATACAGCTCCTTGTCATAAGTAGGATAGTTTATTGCTGCCCCACTAAGCTTTTCACTAAAATACGCAATCAATTTGGAATCCTGCATCAATACAGCTCCTATTCCAATTCCAGATGCATCACATTCAAGCTCAAAAACTTTATCAAAAGTAGGCAAAATAGCATAGGTGCATTAATCAACTTATCTTTCAACGTATTAAAAGCTTTCTCATGCTCATCATCTCATTTAAACACTACATTCTTTTTAACAAGTTCATTTAAAGGTGCTGCAATAGAACTAAAATCTTTTACAAACCTTTTATAAAAACTTGCTAAACCATGACAACTCCTTACCTTATTTGCATTCCTAGGTGTTGGCCGGTCTTTAATTGCCTTAACCTTATCTTCATCTACACTTATTCCATGCGAACTTACAACAAAACCAAGAAAAACAATGGATTCCATGCAAAATGCACATTTCTTAGGATTAGCATACAATTTATGCTCCTTTAAAATACTAAGAATAGCATGCAAATGTTTAACATTATCATCCAAATTTTTGCTATACACTAAAATATCATCAAAGTAAACCATAACAAATTTCCTAATTAAAGAATGCAAAACATGATTCATCAACCCCATAAAGGTGCTCGGTGCATTACTTAAACCAAACGACATCACTAACCACTCATATAAATCGTATTTTGTCTTAAAACCAGTTTTCCATTCATCACCTTCTTTCATGCGAATTTGATAATAGCCATTCTTTAAATCAAATTTTAGAAAACATACGTAAACCATGAAATTCATCAAGCATATCATCTAACCTAGGAATAGGATGTTTATACTTTATAGTGATTTTATTGATGGCTCGACAATCAACACTCATGCACCATGTTCCATCTTTCTTTGGCACCAAAATCACAGGACCTGAACATGGGCTAAGACTCTCTCTTACGAATCCATTTTGCATTAACTCATCCATTGCCTTTGAATCTCTTTTGTCTTATCAGGATTTGCTCTATATGCTGGTCTCTTGAGGATTGATGAAATAGGAATGAAGTTTATTTAATGCTCAATACCTCTTAAAGGAGGTAATCCATATGGTATTTCCTTAAGAAATAAATCTGTGAATTCCTGTAACAAAGAAACAACCATACTAGGCAAATAAGGGTTAAGATAGTTAGTTGAAAAATAAACATCCTCGTACAAAAGCACAAGTAGTTGTTTCCTTGGCAACATAGCACTCTTAATCTCACTTCCATTCGCAAAGCACTAACTCTCTTATTTTTGTCTCTATTTTGCTCTCCATATTCTGAATTTTTTTCCTTATTGCACACTATGATGCTTTTTTTACTCTCTTGTACACACTCACTTTTTTATATCACTCTTTTCTTTTTCTCGTGCACTTATTTTCTTTTCTTTCATCTTGCACTCTTTAGCTATCCTAATTTGGTCCTCATATGCCTCTAATGGTTTGAGAAAAGTTAATACAATAACTCAGTTATTCATTACAAAACTATATCTGTTCTTATAACCATTATGAGTAACTTTCCTATCAAACTGCCATGGATGCCCTAAGAGTAGATGACTAGTATGCATTGGTGCAACATCACCAAGAACCTCATCCTTGTAGTTTCCAATAAAAAATGCAACTAACACTTGCTTTGTCACCTTAACTTCTCCACAATCATTTAACTATTATAGCTTATACGATCTTGGATGCTTTAATGTAGGTAGCTTTAGCTTTTCAACCATCAAAGTACTAGCAACATTAGTGCAATTGCCACTATTAATAATCATGCTACATACCTTTTTATTCACATGGCACCTAGTATGGAAGATGTACTCATGTTGTATTTCATCGCCATCTTCCTTAGGCTATATGCTAAGAGCACGCCTAGTAATGAGCATATCTCCATGCAGGGTTGTTCAATGTCAACATCACTACAATCCTCTAATGGTCGCATTTCATTATCACTCGAACTTATGCTTTCTATGTCACCATTATCCATAACAATCATAACCCTTTGATTTGGACATTGAAAAGCAATATGCCTAAAACCTTGGCATCGAAAACACTTAACATCTTCTTTAGGTTTCAGTTTTAGCTTTGGAGAATGTAATTGAATCCTTTGCCTTTGCATCTTCTGTAGGTTTTTCGACAGCTTTGTTGTTCTTCCAATTTGACTTCCATGAAGAGCTAGAAGCTGAACCATATTTGGAAGTGCCTTTAGACTCTAATTGCCTTTCCACCTTGATAGCTTTATACAATAATTCCTCTATCTCCACATAATAATGCAATTCCACCACATCAACTATCTCTTTATTCAAACCACCAATGAATCTAGCCATAGTTACCTCACGGTCTTCCTCTATATTGGCCCGAATCATGGCTATCTCCATCTTTTTGTAGTAATCCCCTACATTCATGGATCCTTGAGTTAGCCCTTGCAACTTTCTATAATGGCTAGGTATGAACCGCTTTCTCATCACTACCTTAATTTCTTCCTATGATCGAATAGATCCCTTACCATTCCTACGCTTATTAATCACAAATTGATCCCACCAAATATTAGTATAATTTGTGAACTCAACTACTGCTAGTTTAACCTTCTTCTCATCAGAGTAATTATGACAATCAAAAACATGTTCTACCTTTCTCTCCCACTCCAAGTATAATTTAAGGTCATTTTTCCTTTGGAATGTAGGGATTTTCATCTTAATACTACCCAAATTGCTATTTTGTTTTAAAACAGCCTTTTTACCCTTCTGAGAATTATTCTTATCATAATAAGATTCCTCTTCTTCCTCTTTCTCAACCATATGTTTTCTAGAGGACCTAGGATTGGATAGGGACTCTAAATTATCTAACCTCATGTTTAAAAGCTTGAATTGGTCTTGGACAGCCTTCACAAA
>JBBYHO010241806.1:0-33402 GCA_038382025.1 Adansonia gregorii | reverse complement strand
CTGTTTGGAACCTCTATTTATAGCTGCAAATTGATTTATGGACGTTGAACATTTAATGTGGTGGTTGGAGAGCCGTTGTAGCCTTCATAAATGCTGATTTCTGTTCAATCTCGCGCTAAAATATCGATACAATATCAATAGTATCAATACACAGTTCAAAAAAGTTATCGTTACAGCAGGTTGTATCGATACTGGATTCTTAGTATCGATACTTATCTGTGTGTATCGATATAGATACCTTTGTATAGATACATATGAAGGTTTCAGCCAAACGTAGGCTACTGCCAAGCCCTGTATCGATACTCATGGGGTCAGTATCGACACTCATCAATATGTATCGATACATACACACATGTATCGATACATTTGAGGGTTTCATGCCAACTTAAGCTACTGCCAAGCTCTGTATCGATACTTAGGGATCAAGTATCGATACTCATCAATATGTATCGATACTTATGTTCACTGTATCGATAAATTTGAGAGTTTGATGCATAGTATCGATACACATGTTCTTGGTATCGATACTGGTATTCAAAATTCAATTGTAAAATCATTTTTGATGACTAAACACATCTCAATGAATTGCCTTAGTACTTTTAAGAATCTTTTTCAATTTAAACATAAGTACAAGGTCGAATATTAATTTAACTTAAGTTTGTTGGTTATATCAAAACTAAATTCAAGGTTAACAATAATGAAAGGTTTGACACTCTTAAGAACTTATTCCAAAGTAAGATGTCAAAAGGAGCCTAATCAGGCATTATGTGATTGGATGTATTTCATGACTTAAGCACTTTAGATGGGTCATGGATCTTGATCCATGCATAGTCCATATGCTTTATTTTGAAGAAAGACGAATAAGATGATAAAGGAATATGCCAATGTTATGGAGAGCTAGATTAACAAAGAAAATATTGCAAGGAATACTTTGATATGATCAAAAATAAGAAGCTTACAGAAGTTTCTATATGCGATATATATTGAGATTAATTCACGTCTCTTAATATATGATACCTAAAAGTTGGTACTTAAATTTGTATGACAAATTTTAAGGCCCAAATGAAAGGCGTATTGAAGATTGAGCATAAGAAATTGCAACCTTGTTGACATTGACCAAAGCTTGCCTTCGTATTAATGTTTCTGAACGTAATCATGATTTACTCGTGAACATTAGATGTTTATTTTGGCATCACGTGCTAATTGAGGATGATTGTTGGCATTCAATGCCGTGTTTAGATTAAGTCCTCATTGAATAAATAATTAATTGTAGAATTTGTTCTATGTTGCGATCACATTATTCGCATATGTATAACTTGCAATGGTATTAAGAATACTATACACTTTAAGACTTATGGGATTCAAGCATAGCTTTTGAATCCAATTCCCTTTAAATCAACATATGTAAGATTTAGTGGGAGGCATTTATAAAATCCTTAAATGTTAAAGATAATAATTTAACTTAGTGATAAATGGCAATGATGTTAAAAAATGCAATTATTTGGGAAGTGTTCTAAACTAGATAGGATTGTGTGTTTATATCCTAAAGTTCATAAACAAACTTTTTTGTTTAGTCTCATAAAAGTAGTTACATTTGGATTATTAGCTTATAAGCTAATAAAAGATTCCTATAGTTGTTAAAATAACAACTAATCCATATGACTAGAATCTGGGTCTTGTTGTGATGAATATGAGAAGCATATTCTCACAATAGTACTAAAGCTTTTTCCAAATTGAGATGTAATTGCTAATCAAAAGAGTTTAGCTTTGGGCATTAACGATTGGCTTAGTATAAATAAGATATCATAGAATATGCCCTAGAGCCAATCGGCTTGGATGAGGCATATATTAGTTAATAATGAAAACTAATCACTTACTTTAGTGATATAAGGTTTTCCTTCATGTAGATAGTGTGTTTGATAATCATGAACTACTGGTTGGATGAAACCCATGGAACATACTTGGTCTTGCAAAAGAATTGTCATGAGTTACAATGATGAGATCTTTATACATTCTTGTTCCTAAAGTTGTTCCTGGTTATTGTATTGCCAAGAAGGAGGCATTAGCAACGCTTAAAGACTAGCACATGTTTGCCTTCTTACTTATGAAGTTAGCAATCGATCTCAAGGGTTAAAGTATATGGGATACTTAGGATAGCATGCAGGTGCTTGTTTTATGGAATCAACTTCACTAAACATGGTTCGTGTGAGAACTTTATTTAGTATTGTCACTCAAGTGTCTATGGAAATGTTCTCACGTGCTAATCATATAACCAATCCTCTGACTTATGAAACTGGGTCATCTTGTATGGGGAATGTCATATTTAGAGATAATTATGGATGGGTCCACAATATATGGATGCCAAAGATAAGGTGGTTTGGGTTATTACATGAAACATGCAAATGTGGATAAGTAATCTAGGGAGGATTCACTTTTCCAAGTGACATTGAAGACGTATCTCATATGTTCTTGGCTTTAGTTAACTTGACAAAGACGTCGGCCAACACAATATGAATTTAGGATAAATTATTTATCTAAATTCATGAGGCCAACAAATTGCTGCAAAAACTAATATGAATTGATAGATAAGTAGACTTTGCATCATGATAATGGTCTTTTCAAGGTATTTACAGAAATGATTGAATTACACTTGCAAGGTTGGTTATTGAAAGGCCTCTTCGAGGTTATATTGACTCTTCGACATTTAGGTGGTCATGATGGGTTGCTAGATCTCACTTTTGATCTATGAATATAGTTAATGAGATTAATTATATTCATGGCCAACACATTAGGAACCTAATGTGTCACACATAATAAAATGATTTGCTGGATTAAATCTAGGATTTGATTAAGTATGAATTAATTAAATAATGTTTATAATGTAGAGAATTTAATTGAATTAGTTCAATTAAGTGTTATTGGAGACATAAATTAGATTTATGAAGTTTAATTAGAGATGTTTTATTGGGCACCAAAAATAAGAATGTTTTATTAAGATTATGTCTAATAGTAGGCATGTAAATAGGGGTATGCTTGTTTTGGGCCAAATAATTATTTCTAAAAAATTAAATAATTATTTGATAATTATTTAATAATATTTACATGAAGTAAAATAGGGTATGAAATTTAATTACGAATTAAATGTTCTTCCATTTAAATAGTGGTTGACCCAAAAGCCCTAATAATTAAGTCAAATGGCTTTGCTTTGAATGAATCCTATTTGGACTTGATATGAGTTAGGCACAATAGTGGTGGGACCTATTGTTGTTGGATTACGCTAAGACATTAAATTGTAATGCTTTGGCCCAAGTGCAAATAGACTAGGTAAAACAGTTTCATCTAGATCCCTATGAAGGCGCTAGATAGGGTGCCAACCATTGGATTTGGTAGTAATTGTCGTAGTTGACACTATGCACCATATCCTTAAATCCTTAAGCCATGTTTGGTCCAATCTTTCTTTCCCTGCACCAAATGTGTATTGTTTACCCTTTTGATGATCCAGACTTATTCTTAATCTTAAGAAAAGTGAAAAAACACATATCTAACACTTTTGAATGGAGATGATAGTAATAGAAGGCTAGAAACCATGATTTCCATGTCCTTATGGCCTTTCTGTAGCACTATCCATTTCCCTGCAGATTCTTAGAATTGTTTTTGGTTGTGTATGAAAGAGGGTGGCCATTTTGTACCTTTTGGTTAAGGTTTCTTGAGCTTTCTGGCTAGCACTAGAGAACTACTAGACGTTTGTGAAGGTTCTAGCTGCCATCTATGGATCACCAATAGAGATAGGATATTTATGCTGGTTATGGCCTTAAATAGAGATCAAACTAAGATGATCATGCAGGGATTGGTATGCTTAGTGTAGATAACTAATATCGTCCGGACCTTTTTTTTCTAATAATCTTAATTATTTGAGACTAGGAACATAGTTGTCGCCTCGATAGAGGTCGACTTCCACCAAGTAGACTTCGCACTTTCATGACTATTTTAGTCATCCTTAAATGGCTGTATTGGCACGTGACATAAATGTGTCATTTTGAGGGTTAATCTCAAACTAAAAGGATGAATATTCAAGAGAAAAATTAGTTTTTAAATATTCTCTTACCAAATTTTGAAAATCTTTTTCGCAGATAATGTCATTGTCAAATTTTTTGTTTTTCGGCATCTTTTAAGATTTTTTTGTAAAACTTCGAAAGTTGACCATCGTACTTTTTTACCAACACCTATGTAGTATTTATACCGATATGCATTCTGAAAAATAAAAATAATTAAGCAAAATTATATATTGGCATTTTATACCACATGGTGCAAGTTGTTAATCTGGCCGATTATTTTTGAATTTCTCACAATATCGGGAGTATTTTGCTAACGAATTTTTTTAGTAAAACTTCTTTCAAATTTTGGATTTTTATTTTACCAATTTTATAAGTCAATATTTTGGATAATATGTTGCATTTATCTCATTTTATATAAGTGTTAATGTATTTTTAAAAAATTTTTCTTTGTCCCAAACTATGCACTTTTCTTTATCTGTAAAATTTTTGGTAAAATTTTCTCAAATTTTAAACTTCAAAATTCTTTAAATATTCCCATTAAATTGCCATAAAATTAGGTTTGAAAAATCCCAATCCATTTATGGATTTTTCTCATTTCCAAGTTACTGAGTTCTCTACTCTGTAAATTTTTTGGTTGTTTCGAGCTCATTTTTAAAATTCTTCAAATATTTTTATTAAATACTTATTAATTAGATTTTTGAAATTTTAATTTATTTTATGAGTTTGCATTTTTTCAATATTAATTTCCTTCCATAAGGATTTTTGGTTTTAATCATCCAATTAGATAATTTTATCTTGATCATCATTGAAGAGATTTTGATATGACAAATGATAAATATATATTTAATGCTAATTGCAGCTTCCTATAAATTCATTAATTAAAAATCAAATAAAAATTCAAAAAATAAAAAATAAAATAAAAAAAGGTTTGACCATTTCGCCAAGTTGATTTCAGCCAAGTATTAGCTAACCCTATCCTTTATAAATAAGGGGACAAAGCTTTAAAAAAGGGAATTTGGCTTCCAGTGAGATAAAACACTGCAAAAATTGAAGAATTTCAAGTTTTCAAAGCTTTTAAGGTAGAAATTCTTATAAAATCTTAAAGTTTTCTTTTTTTTTCCATTCACTTTTCACCTTTTTGGTGAGCCAAAATCATGCAAAGCTCATGGATCTTGATTGATGAAAGGTTAAGTATGATGGCCATGGTCATTTTTCTTTGATTTTAGTAGTTATGCTTGATTTTACTTAATAATAACTTGTTTTTTCTTACATATTCTATTGTTAAAACATGTTTATAAGTTTATTTTTCATGATTTCTTACATGATAATGTTGATTTAAGTTTGGTAAAATTGAGATATATGATTGTTTTTAGAGGAGAAATTACTTCTTGTTGTTTTCCATGATGGCCAAAACACATGGAGGACTTAATATTAGCATTGGTTGTTATTTTTATGTTAGGTTATGTTATTTTTGATTTTTGAAAGTTATAAAGACCTAAAAATAAATTTTTTAAAAGTTTTTAAGGCCATGGCTATGTAGATCCATGTTGGCCGAGCTTAATAAAGTGTGATTGGTTGGTGTTTTTGATGGTGTTTTGTAAATATATAACAGGTAGGGACTAATATGCAAATATAAAAAATATAGGGGCTTGTTTGCAAGAAATAATAAACAACTTATTTTTTGGCTTAACATGTTTGGCCGAATCTTTCGCATGAACTTTAACATGGTTTTATTGTTGATTTAAATTTATTGGATGCTTGATTTCATGTTTTGTACCACGTAGGGACCGTCATGAAAATTTATAAAAGTTTAGTGTCCATTTAGAAAAGTCTCATATTTTATGGTTAAAATAGTCATTTCTCACATTAAATTCATCATTTAAGGCATTTTGGTAATTTTGGAGTATTTTTATCATTCTTTTAGTCTTTTAGGGGTGTAAAAAATACTAAAACGTTTCATAGCCTACGATTCTTCGGCAGGGTATGAAATGCAATTTTATAAAATTCAAGGGCTTAATTGCAAGTTTTGTATTTTAGGTCACTTTTTTTATCCATATTACCCATTTAAGGTAAAATCATCATTTCTCTCCTTCACCGAGTCCTTTGGTACTTAGATACTTTCATGTTGTAGGCAAACCCAAAGGGCATTTTAGTAATTTTTCTTAAAATCGAGTCCTATGTAGTCACTTGGATGTTTTATGCCAAAAGTGTACATTTAGGGTAGGTTTACTTTTTGATGATCCTTTTCATGACCTTTAGGATACTTGTATACTTTCATGTCGAATGTATAACTTAGAGCTATAATTTTCCCTAAAGTCGAGTCCTAGGTAGTCATCGAGATGCTTTTATGCCAAAGGTGAGCATTTATGATAGGTTCATAATTTTTATAGTGATATCACATCTTTTAAGTACTTGGATACTTTAATATCGAATGTATACCTTAGGGGCATTGCAGTAATTTATTATAAAATCGAGTTCTTTAGAGTCACTTGGATGCTTTCATGACAAAAGTGCACTATAGGGGACATGTTGGTCATTTTGACCTAATTTATATCCTTTGAGTCGAGTTTAGTACTTTTCGTCTAAATTGAGTTTTAGGGTATTTTCTTTTTATTTTACGTAAACCAAAATTTTTAAAAATAAGGCGTTATCTCCAGTTAAAGCAATATGTGGAATTATTCCCAGAATGTGAGAGAAGTTCTAAGGATTATTTTAGTAATGAGATAAAATGAAACTCGGGATTTATATAAATTTTGAAAAAAGGTAAAACCTTTCGCCTTCTTTCGGCCCTCCAGCAAGGTGCAAAAGAAATTTTGATTTTTTAAACCTTTTGTGTCCCTCTGAGAATGATAAAAAACTTTTTGTTCCACTGGTCCTCTAATGAGGTACGTAAGAGATTTTGATTTTCAAAAATTTCAAAAGCTCAATTTTCCCAACATAGAATAATAAATTGGTTTCATGAAATATAATTTTAGGAATTATAATTAAATGCCATATGTTGAAACCAAATAAAAATCAAAAACCAAGTTAACATATAACTAATAAGGTATCGATTTTTGGGTATCATGAGAGGGTCGATTGTTACTTGTGATTGTAATCGACTCCCGGACCTTTTAAATGATCTCAGGTACGATCGTAAACCTCAGAATTGGTATTCTAGAGTTTCATAACCCTTGAAACATGAACTTTGGTACGTGACCAATCTTACCTAGCCTAATAGATAAGATTGGTGGCGACTCTAAATAAATAGTTATTTTGTAATGACTATTCAGGGCTAAGTCGAGTAAGTGATTCATCTCAACCACCCAGTCTCTAGAGATGAGAAAATATTAATAATGATATGGCCCATAGGCATAAGAAAATATAAAATTGTGATATATCATTAAAAATAGGAATAAGAGCTTTTTAAATTGTGCTTGGTCAGGATTTGCATCTAGGCCACGTTGTGACGCTCAGGATTATGGGTCTTTGAGTAGGTAAGATCTTTATTAGATTTGTGTTTTAAATTGCCAAAGTTGACCATAAGTACATGTTAACCTAAGATCCTAAGGCAATCTAGGTACTTTTTTGTTTACTTTCCACTATGTATATTTAATACGATCAAATATTTATGTTTATTTTGATAAGCATGGGCATGGACTCCCCTTTTCAATGACATAATAGACTAGCTTAAGTAATACAAGGTTTTCCTTCATGTTAATTACATGATTGATTGTCATGAAACCATTAATTGGATAAAGCCTATGGAACTCTGATGTCCTTGCAAGGAAAGTATAAAGTTTTACAATTATGAGATCTTTATGCGTCAAACTGAAATTCCTTAAAATGTTCTTGGTCATTTTATTGTCAAGATAAAATATTGACAATGCTCAAAGAATAACACATGTTATACCTTCTTACTTATGAGGTAAGCAACTAATCTCATATGCGAGATACTTGGGATGCTATGGGAGTGCTTGTTTTGTGGAAATAAGCTAACTAAACAAGGCCCATGTGAGAAATTCCATTTGGCATTAGTTATTTAAGTGTTTATGGTACATGTTCTCACGTGCTAGTTATATAAATAGTCTTTAGACTTGTAATTCCAGGTCATCTCATATGGGGAGTGTTATACTTAAAGATCATCATGAATGGGTTCACAAGGATGGATGCCTATGATAAGTGGGTTTTAGGGTATGGCATGAAGCATATGGTAGATGGATGAGTGATCCAAAGAGGATTCACCACTTTTAGTGCTACTAGAAATGTATCACGAATGATCTTTACTATAGTTAGTTGGATTAAAGTCTTAGGCTAGAGCACTATGAATTATGAAGAATCTTTCATCATTGATTCATGACTATTGCAACACAGCCTTACCCAGCATAAGCCTTACCAAGTCACTCGGGTGGTGACACACATGGCTTAAAAAAGAATTTTCGAAATTGCCTTTAGGTTATCCCCTAATTGGGATTTGAATTAGGCGTGATGAGATGATCACGAGGGCATAGACCATTGGGTGAATCACTTGTCTAACCAATCTTGGATGGCCACCATGAAGTGACTGAAGACTTAGAGTCACCACCGATCATTTTCGGCTAGGCATCATTAAATGCCCATTGAAAATGATATTCTGAGTCACGAAACTTGGAACATCCATCTCAAGGTCTATGAGGTCCAGAGATTCATTGGTTGGTTCGAGAGTTGGTTATATGTGGGGAAGGATGAGCAACCCCCATGAAAATTAAAACCTACTAGCCATGTCTTACGTTGGTTTAAATTTCTTTGGTTTTAGCTTGTCATTATTTTGATATAATACCCTTTTAATGCGTGAATTTTATATGAAAATTGTAAATTTGTCTTTTAAGGGAAAAAAATAAATCATGTATGCACCATGTAGATGTGGGGAATATAGGGATTTTTGATCAAAATAATTTTTGAATTTAATTTTGAAAAATATTTTGTGTCAAGCGCTAAAGAGATACTGAGCATAACATTGCCTTGTAATTTTTAAAAAACAGTTTGAAAATATGAATCCATAATGGACATTATGAAGGGAAATGTGTTAGGAAGACAAAAATGAACATAATGACATTGCATAAAAGTAAACACACAAAAAGCACAAACTAGAGGGACAGTCATAATGTATCTCGTAATTGTCTTGGATTATTAAGGAATAACAAGAATGACAATTTTAAGATGTATTTGGACTCGATTATTGCTTGAGATGTGAGAAAAACTTTGATTAAATGGTCTGAGAATGTCCAAGAGAGAGAAAATTTGGAGATTTTGAAGTTTTAAAAGTGGGGTTAGAGTATCTTCTAGAAAAATTAGGGTTGAAGTATCCTCGTAGATAAGAAACTTAGTGATGGGGTTTGGAAAGAAAGGTTGGAGTATCCTCAAAGATGTAAAATTTAAAAATTCTCTTTTTTGAAAAATAAACAAATATATTTTTAATGAAAATATGTATTTTAAAATTAAAACTAATAATTTAAAAGTATAAAATTAATTTTTTGTTTGTCTTTAATCTAAGCCTTATGGGACTCATTTTGACCTTCAACTTTATAAGGAATTAATCAAATGCATTTTGAAGCCTTCGCATGCCTAAAAAAAGTGGTTCAGGGAAATTAATCCATTTTTTTCTAAGTCCAAAAATTGGATAGCAAAAGATTTTGTCAAAATTTCAGGGTATTAAAGGGTTATGGAAACACATAAGAACTCTAGTTTGTTTTGTCTCACTTTTTGATTTTATTTCGGGCAAATTCAAAGGTTCAAGGGGTCGAATGAGGTACCATTGGAAAGCAGACTCGATAAGGGTTAATGAAAAAATATTCTAAAAATCCCAAAAAATCATTTTCTAGGTGGAAATATTTTCTGAAGTTAGAGTCTAATGCGATGTTGACAGCACATGTAGAGAAAGGGTGTAAAGAAATTTGAAAAATTAGTCCTGACTTATATAGAATCATTAAATCACCAATAATATCGTTTTGGAAAGGTAATTTCATGAACCTTTTAGGAAAATTATTTTGAAAATTCATGTAAGTCATCTAATAGGCCAAAATGGCCTAAACATAACATTGCTAATTCTAGGGTTTCGAACAGCAAGGGATTAAAAAATTATAACTCCCTCATCTGAAATGATACAAGGGCAAACAAGATACCTTTAGAAAGATAATTGGATACCCTTCAAAAAAAATCAAGAAATTCCAAAAAAATGTTTTATGACTTGACAAAAATTTTTCAAGTTGTGACTACAGTGCTACCAAGGCAAAACAAGTGATTTTCTTGGTTTTTCGGGTTTCCTAGGACTAGGTCGGGTTATGGACATACAAATGTTTGCAACAAAGTGGGTCAATGAAAATGGCTTTACGAGCTCATTCACACATTCCTAAAGTAAATTGGGACAATGGAACAACCTATTAACTGAAGTCAATAGCAAGGGTATGAGACTTAAAATCAATACATAAACATTTTAAAACAAGTGAAAGGCTATTTTATTTTAAAAGCCAGAATATTTAATCTTATTTAACCATGAAACCCAAATATAGAAAGCATGATTTATCCCCAAGATAGAAAGACCAATTTAGTGAAAATATTAAGTCCATGTTAATCTTTATTTATTAGAAATGATAGACTTAACTTAAGAGGTTTTTGAAAATTAGCCTTTTGTAGCAAACAAGCAAACATCTTGATAGATATGCTATGAACTAAATGTGACACACATGAAGATGAGCATGGATATCACATTTAAACAAAGAAAGATGGAATTTTAACATGGATAAGATGACAAAGATGCAAGGAAATGACAAATAACATGCATAGAAATGTTAGCTTCATGAATGTCATCAAGAATCATGACATGAAATGTGATATGAACATGTTTAAATAAAGAACAGTTTGCTAGAATTTTCAAGAGGACATTTTTACCCTAAAAAAAAATGCATGAAGAAGCTCAAAACATGTTTGGATGAACATACAAGCATAAAATAAGCACATGAAAGCAAATAAAACATAACAAGAATGTATGAATAAGGGCTATCATGACTACAAAAATGCAACATGGCATTTATAGTTATCCAAACAGTATTAAAGCACCAAAAGGATCATCAAAGTCCTAAAACTACCAAAATCCAAAACCATAATAATATATAAAAGTCCTAACAAGGTTATGGTAACATGGATGGCTCATTAAATGATTAAGATAACAAAAAATAGAAGATGAAGTAAGGAAGAAATGGAAGTTATACCAAGAAAAGAGCTACTTTAAGCTTACTTTCTTCCCTTTCTTTGTTATAGTCTTAATAAAGGGGAGTTTTAAATGTAGTAATGAAGGAAATATAAAGTTTAGGAAGAGTTTTAAGATGGGTGAAGGAGAGCTATAGGAATAGTATTTAGCCTATAGGGGTAGTGTTTTTGAAAATTGAAAAGTGTTTTTTTAAGAGTGTTTTAATTCTACTAGAAGTGTCCATTTGTCAAGCCAAATTTGGCTTTTTAATAAAAAATGTTCAGCCAATGTTGAGGAGCCAAAAATGCAAATTTTTTTTAGTTTTCCCATTGTACCATAAGGGTAGCTTTATGTACTATGTTCAACTTATCTTTGTTCCTAATAGTTCTAGATGCCAAGATGGTGGAGCAGACTACTGCATGCAGCCTTGCAAATGGGGAAAGTCTAATCTTGCCCCCTAACAAACTATGTATTTAATGAAAATTTCCTGTTTCCTACTTGTTTTGGCCCTTAAAAATCAATTAAGTCTAATCTTGAGTCTAATGACAAGGCCTAATATGAATTTTAATGATTTTTTTGATGTTAAAAATGTGGCCAAATTGCATTTTTAGATCAATAGTGCAAAGGCTGAAAGATGCCATGAATTAGGCAATTTTGCCAAGATGTATTAATAGATCTAGGCAAAAAAACCCAAAATGTATCGATACAATAAAGATTATATCGATATATTTTGTCCAAGAATCAAATTTTAACTACTATCAAGCCTTGTATTGATATATTTGACCAATTTATCGATACCTTAAAACCTCTATTAGTGTTGATACAACCTGTGAAATTTTGACTTTTGATGACGTGAAGGCCCTATATCGATACATTCATGCAAAACATAAAATTAACATAATTTTGACTCTCTAAACCTCTTACCTAAGCTAGGAATGATAGGGAACAGATCCATGCTCATCTGAGTGACTCTAATGATATCCCAAATGATGACTTTTGATGCCTTAAATGTTGGCCCAGCCAAATAGGGTGTCTATAGCTGTCCTTTTTTGGTTGTTGCTAAGTATCAAGAATATGGTAAAGGCAAACATACACTATTTTGTTTGGGATAGGATGATTCATCTTAAGGGCTTAGAAAAAAAAGATTTAATTAATGTTTCATTGTGATGGGTATAATATATTAGCAACAATTCTATTAAAACTTTAATTGAGTTATTAAAAGGTTTAACCTCTTTACTCGATTTTTGGGTTTTTTATGGTTTGACCTTCTAGGTAGGTGTCGATTGACGTGGACTTTGACTCGATTAGTGCCCAGCTTTTTGCAGATAGACTCGATTAGTGCCCAGCTTTTCGTAGACAAACTCAGTTGGTGGCCAGCTCTTTATGGATAGATTCAATTGATGCTCAGCTCTTTATGGATAGATTCAACTGATGCCAAGCTTTTTATGAACAAAGTTGACTGTTACCCTTTGTGGATAGACTTGATCGGTGCCTAGCACTTTGTGGACAAAATCAACTAGCGCCTGGCTTTTTATGGACAAACTCGACTGGTGCCCAACTTTTTATGGATAGATCGATTGATGCCCAGCTCTATGTTGACAGACTCGATTGGTGCCTTGCTCGTTGTGGATAGATTCGATTGGTGCCTAACTCTTTGTAGACAAATTGAAGGTGCCTAAACTTGATAAATGCCTAACTTTTTGTGGACAAAAGAGAATATGTGTCCATCTTTTTATGGACTAAAATGAATATGCATCCAGCTTTTTGCGAACTAAAAGGAATATTTATCTGGCTCTTTGCGGACTAAAGGGAATATGCATCCAGCTCATTGTGGATTCACAATAATATGTGCTTAGATACTTTATTTGAATTTTTTCTAATTTGCAAGCTTACAGGTTCAAAAACTCTTACTTGGAGTTCTTCAGGACTTTTAGAGTCAGGAGTTTATACATGGGGCTGTATGCATAAATGATGCAATATGATGGTCTAGAATCCTAATTTGGTAATTTGTCATTGTGTTTTGAGTTGCTTGCTTATCCATGAGTTCAATTGAGTGTCTTCTTATCCCAAGGTTTACTAATCTGGCTCTTAATGTTTAAAGGCTCTGGGTCAATGCTATTTTTGGAGGGTATAGATGGCCTGCACTTGTGAAAAAAGTTCCTGAGCTTAGCTAGCTCATGTTTGGATTCTTCTACTAACTAAGTTTACTTACAAGCTCGGTGGACTTGTTCCTTGAATTTGGTTCAATGGTTCCTTTAGGTAGTCATGGTGGTCTGATTGGCACTTTGGGTGCGAAGGACAGAGGTAAAAAATGGATTTTTGGCTCTTATTTTTTAGCTGAGGTTTACTAGAGGAAGATTTCAGACATGTTTTTAGAAAGAGAAGTCTAAGGGTAAAATCGGACTATGGTTTCAAGGTTCATTCTTGACCTTTAGACGTGAAAAAAATTCCTGTAAAATTTTTATCTTTAGCGAAGTAATAATAAAAAATCCTATTATCAATTTTGTCCATTTATCAGGCATTATCAATTAAATGACAAACATGATGCACATGGGATGGAAGTGTTACAAAAAGGAATTAAGAGAGAAATCAAGAATTTCATTCAAAAGAAAAAGAGTACAATTCATGAAAAATTTTGAGGCATACTGTAGACACCCGATTTTAGGCTAGGGTTTCATAATTCAATATTTGAAAAGCCCATATCCCTTTCAAAATTTTTTATCTTTATTTTTTTAAAAAAGAGAAAGTTAAAATTGTAAATTTTCAATTATGTCAAGCTTGAATTGAGAGAAAGATTTGTCAAAGATCGTTAAAATCAAATTGCCAAAAATATGTGAAATTAGAGTTAACATAGCTAAAATTATAGGATTTGAATTCTAAATTTTGGAAAAGAAATTAGGGTTTTTGATTCCATCATTAATGCTTGGTCTACCAATCTCTCCTACAAAGAGGACCCAAGAATTCTGATTAAAAAAAAAGAAAAAAAGAAAAAAAAGAAAAAAGAGAGACACACACAAAAAAAAGAATTTTTTTTTTTAGATTGTTTGGAGAAGTTTGGATTTGGGAGAAAGGTTGGGCCTTTTTCTTTAGGCAAATTTTTTAGTTTTTCTTTGAATTTTTTCTTCTTTCTTCTTGTTTGTAACATCAACACTATTCTTATTATTCGTAGTTCCATAAAAGTTTTTTATCAAAATTTTTTTAAAAGGGTTAAAAAATCTAGAAATTTTTTTTTCCAATGACAATGTGAAATTTTTGATATGTGGAAACAGTATTTGTGAAAAAATGTTTTGTATGTCTAATAAAGATTGAAAATCATTCCTATCAAGTTTGCAAAAGAAATATTTTTAATAAAAAATCTACGATTTTAGATGAATAAAAACTCTTTGAATTTTCTTGACAATTAATTAAGATTTTTGATAGTTGCATATAGGTTCTTCAAATTTAGCTTAGGGATTGTGGGAGTTTTTTTTTAAGTTTATTTTCTATTACAAAGGAACATTGCAACTTGCAACAGAACCTTTAAATTAAAACCTACGTGGGTCTATGTAGGTTTAGACCTATTGATTTTATTTTTTTTGTTTTTTATTATTAATTTGTTCATTTCATTTTAAGCCATTCTTAGTCTTCCTAAATATTTATTACTTTATTTTAGTGATTTATTATTTTATTTATTCATTATTATTATTATTTTATTTATGAACTTATTTCATTTATTTATAATAAAATTTCAATAAGTATATATATAACAATTAATTTAGGCAAGTCTATATATATATATAAAATAAAATTTCAATAAGTATATATATAATAAATTTCAATAAGTATATATATATAAAATAAATTTTGAATAAGTATATATATATATATATTTTATAATGGCATGTCTTAATAAATCTTGTATAACAACTAATTTAGGCTAAAAATTAATTGAGATCTTTTCGATGATGGAACACGAGGAAGTTACAAATTGTTGATTTCTAAAAATTTCCTAATAAGAAAATTTCGCTTAAATTCTACTAGCATGATGGAGAGTTTAGTCAATAATTTTCAATATTAAAGGTCTTAGTTAGTTTTTTATAAATAAAAAAATTTAATTAAATAGGAATAAAAATTCAAAATTTTTTTACTTCTCTACATAAAATACTAAAATAAATCCGACGACAGAGCTTCTTCAAAGGGGCAAATGGATTCCTTGAAATTCTCTTGAGGTAAGGAAATATTTCTTGAAATTCCACCAGCATGATGGAGAATTTCTTGAAAATAATTTTAATATGTAATTTTCAACTAAAAATAAATAAATTAGATGTTTAGATAAAATTTAGAATTTTTTTCATAAAATATTAAAATGAATCCAACGATGGAGTCAATTTAAAGAAGCAAATGGATTTCCTTAGATACTTTTGAGGTGAAAAAATTTTTCTCGGGCATTCCACCAGTTTGATGGAGAATTCCTTAGAAAATATTTTCAATAATTAAATATTTGACTAATAAATTAAGACCTTTTAAACCGTAGGACCTTTAATTTAACATTAGGCTAACTAGGTGCTATTTTTGTGACAGGCGTTGTAGGGGTGTCGATCCTTCCCGACACATAACCAAACTCCCGAATCTAGTTTTGAACATAGACTAGAACCTATATTTTTAGGGTACCTTAGTCAAGCTTAGGATAACCTTAAAAAGAATAGATTCATATAGGTGATCTAATCATACCTTTAAAAAAGATTAGTGGTGACTTTTACCTTTTACGTCTAGCGACCGAATTCGTATTTGGCACATTATGAGACGTACAAAAGAGTTAGGAATAAATTTTTTAAGGAGTTGACACTCTTGATGCCAATGACATGAATTTTTACTAAGTACTTTCGAAGGCCTTTCTCAAGCAGTCAATCCTTTTGGTGTTAGCTAATCCATGAGAAGACTTTTTGGATTGCCCTATGATTTGATGGTTGCCTCAGGCCTAGGTAGCCATCGCCTTTTCTCTCTAAATTTGGGTGAAAATGAGGTTTGGAATGGTAGGTTAGAATAGGATAGGTGGATCGGGTTATTATTTGGCATTTTGATCATGGTATGATGAATAGGCTAGGTTGGTTCTGGTCTGGTGATAGTCTGGATTTAGTTAGGTTTAGGTACAAGAGAGTTTGGCCCTCTAAGCTGCCCTTTTAGGTTTTTAAGTTGAACTGGCTTATTTTCTTGAATGCTCTTTTGGGTTTTCATTCGAGTTTTTTAGGGTTATAGAATGCCTTCTCATGTTTTCACCTAAAATCTTGTTCAGGCATAGTATTTCTTAAATGGAAACTGAGTTGACAAGGTTGGACAGGTTCTCGTCATGCATTTCAATTAAGATTAAGGCTCTTTTAGAAAATATACGTTTCATCACATATGGCCCTTCCTAGTTTGGGTTCATTTTCTTGAAACATCTTTATAGATTGGGAGGATTTATTTAAGCAATAGGTCACATTCTTGAAATTAAAAAGGACAGACTTTCTTGTTATGGGCATTCATTATACATTTTTGGTACATTTACCTTTGGCATATAACTTTTGCTCTTTTCTTATTAGTGAGATTGAACTAGTATCGATCCTTAACCTATTTGGCTTCTTTAAGTTGTGATTCCATTAAGGCCATAAGTGAAGGGATTTTAGCCTCAATGGGTAGAATAACCTCTCAATGTCTTAGATTAAGGAAAACGAAGTGGCACCCGTGTCGAACTACTGTGCAATAAGTGTCAACACAAAAGGTAGTTTTTATGTTAGTCTTTGTATGTTTTAGCCTTTTTCTCGACTATCTTTTCAATGTACTTATTGGCAACTTGAACTTCCCTATTCATTTTTGAGCAGTACAGACTGAGTTATATTGCTAGATTTTGAATTGAGAACTAATTACTTGTATCATTTTGTTTTCAAGTTGTGTGCATTGTTTATAATGATCTGTTCGAGGAGTCTATATTTGTAGATAATGTCTTCTTTTATAAATTTGTATACCATAGATTTGGTGATGTTGGCGTATGAAGCTACTTCTACCCACTTGATAAAATAGTCTATGGCGACTAGAATGAAAAGTGCCCGTTAGAAGCCTTAAAGGTGATGGATCTAATTATATCCATGCCTTATATAAAGAAATGTCATGGAGCTATCATGACATGCTGAGGTAATGGGAAAACATGGCTTTTATTCATGTAGATTTGGCACATTTAGCACTTTTGAGCGTAGTCAATGTAATCCCTCTCAAAGGTCAACCAGTAATAGTCTAATTGCATGACTTGTTTTACCATTCAGTGTCCTTTGGCATGCGTACTGTAGATTCCCTCATGGATTGCTTCTAAGATTCTTTTATCTTTGGAAGCATCCATCCACTGGAGTAATACTTGATCCTAGCTTTCTTATGTAAAATACATTCATCCAGAATAAAGCTCATAGGCATTCTTCAGATGGTTTTTTTGCCAGTTTCAGTACCATGCTCAGGATTGTTGATCTTTGATGTATCGAAGAATATCATGGTACCATGGTAATCTATCTTTTTGGTTTTTTAAGCTATGGCAATGAGCTGAAGCGTAATGGATACTTATCTAAATAGATGTGACCCTTAATTCTCTATTTACTTTTAAACATAGAGGCCAAGGTTGCTAAAGCATCAGCCATTTAACTTTTCTCTCAAGCTAAATGCTGGAAGTTAATTTCATCGAAGTCTTATTTTAATTTGGAGATTTGCCTCCCATATTGTATTGACATAGCATGCCGGGTCTCTCTCTCTTTGGCTAATAAATCATTAAGGCTGAATCCTTAAATTCTTGCAAAGTTTTAATACCTTTTTTGATAGTAGCTTAGAGTCTTATGACGCAATCTTTGCATTCGACTCTGTTATTGGTACAGTTAAAGTTTAATCGACCAGTGAAGGGGTAGTAATTTTTATCGGGTGAGATCAAAATTGCCTTGGTTCTATCCCTTAATGCATTTAAAGGTCTTTTAAAGTACATCTTCCAAGATTGGTGACAAGTAAGAGTATCTTTTGCTTTGGATATACATATTAGATCTTCATTTGAAAATTCAAAATCCAAAGGCTAATAGTCATCTGTTGCTTAGGTTGCAAGGTAATCGACTATTGAACTACCTTTGATTGCTTTTTGATTCACGTGAATAATATCATACTCAGAGAGCAAGACTTACCACTTAGCTAACCTTTATGACAAGGCAGAGGCTTCGCATGAGTATTTGATGAGGTTAAGTTTAATGATTAGCCATGTGGTATAGTATAGAATGTATTACCTTAACCTCTAAGCTATCCAAGCTAGATCATTACATAGCTTCTTAACTGATGAGTAGTTGCTTTCACACTCTATGAACTTTTTACTCAGATAGTTGACAACTTGTTCTTTTTTTCTCGATTCATCATGTTGGCCCAATACATAGCCTATAGACTTATTGAAAACTAATAGATAAAAGATAAAAAATTGATCAAGCATCAATGGTGCAAGCACGATGAGTTTGACAAGTAGTGCTTATTCCTATTGAACACTAGTTGTTCCATTCTCTAGGTAATATTTAATAGGTAATGCTTCTTGGAATTCTTTGGTCCATTCTCAAGGGTTCTGTTCTAGAGTAATTGAAAGAGTAAATCACATTTATCGATTAATTGGGATATGAATATGGCTATGTAGTTTACCCCTTTTAGACAGCTCTTTACTTTCTTTTAGGTATAGGATAGTGGTAGATTTTGAATGGCCTTGACTTTGTTCGGATCAACTTTTATCCCTCTTTCTCTGATAATGATGCTAATATCTTGTTGGATGTGACACCAAAGGTGTATTTAGCAAAGTTGAGCTTAAGCTAGTATTTGTGTAGCTGCTTGAAGAGTTTTCAAAGTTTGACAACGTGCTCACTCTCCTTTGATGATTGGCTATCATTTTATCCACATAAACCTCTATCTCCTTGCGCATAAGGTCATGGAATAATGTCATCATTGCTTTTTGATAGGTTAGCCTAGTGTTCTTGAGTCTAAAAGGCATAACTTTATAGCAGAAAGTACACTACATGGTCATAAAAGTGCTTTTCTTTGATTTGGTTGTAACTTGAAAATCTATACATTGAGGAAAACATTATGGTGTTGTCTGTTAGGGTGTTGATGTGAGGTAGAAAGAATATGTCTTTAGGGTTGGCCCAATTTAAATCTCTATAGTCTACACACATCTATAGCTTGCCATCCTTTTAGGAGACTAAGACTATGTTGGCTACCCACTCAGGATATTTGGATACTTTGAGAAATCTTGCATCAATCTGCTTCTTTACTTCATCTTTAATTGTTAGGTGCATCTTTGATTTCATTCTCCTAAGTGTTTGTTATATGGGCTTACGTTCGGGTTTGAAGGGAAGTTTATGGATAACTATGTTAGTGTCCAATCTAAGCATGTCTTGATAAGACCATGCAAACATATCCCCATATTCTTAAAGAAGGTTTATTAATTTAGCTTAGGTTAAAGGGTTTATGGAGGTTTCTATCTTGACTTTTTTCGGTCTTCCTCATTCTAAGATTTATGGTTTAAATAGGTTCTTTGTGGGGAAAAATCTATTTTTTTTCTTGTTAAGTAGCCATAATAGATTTGGTGGCAGAAGGTTCTCCTTAGAATCCACCTCAAACTCGACCTCACCTGAAAATTGGTTGCTTAGAATTGATTTTCAAAATTTAAGTATGAACATTTATGTCATTTTCATCTAGGCACTTGAAAATATGGAAAAAGAACATTATAGGTAGAAAAATATGTATAGGAAAGCCTAAAAGTTGGCAAGAAAAATGAGAATAGACACAAGAGATGAAATACATAATGCCTAGACATTTTTATTTACAATACTTAATGAAAAGATGCCTAAACAAAGGATCCTAAAATTGGGTAGAAGAATGTAGGTTTAGTTCATAGGATTACTTTGAAATAAATTTTAATAGCACAAAAATCTCAGTCTTAGTCCAAGCACTCGAAACAAATCCTGATAGGCATAGACTAATCTCATGGTTCATTACTTACTTTCTGACTCATTGATTGCGTTGATAGAGAAGTCATCGAATGTCTTGCTCAAAATGATCATCATGTTGTTAATGTTGATATCTAAATTCATATGTCTTCCAAAATGAAACTTTCATGTAATAGAGGCAACATTATCGATTCATGTCTCAAGTCTTGACCCAGCAAATAGGCCATTTTCTTTTCATGGTTCTTTTAAGCTTGCTTTTTCTTCTACCATGCAGTAGGCTTGAATCCCAAACTCTCTTCTCAATTTGGTTCATAACCTTTAGAGCTCTAGCAATACCTTAAAGATGTTCTCTGAGTTTTCTTTTGGCCCTAGCATTCTTGCCTATGGTTAACTTTAGACTTATATGAGTGTTTCTTGATAGATGAGGCTCAACCATTAGCAGGCCTTCGTTAATCGCATTTGCTAACTGAGTTAAGAGTGTTTACTTCTTATTGTAAAAGTCAATCTGTGCTTATTTATCATTTTTTTGGACCATTGTATGAAACCCTTTACATGTTTAGAAAGTGACCTTGGATGGTATGAAAGTTGTAAAAATCAGCTGAATCCCTTTTTAGCCTTTTGACCTTATTGATCAGCTCTGTCTGTACAAGAATTTGCCAAACTAGGCTCATTAGTGTCTCGGCTTCTTCTATATTTGTAGTTGCTTACCTTTTTTCGTAATCCGAAGGGAGCATGCATGACTTGAAAAAGTATGGTCTAGATATGTTGGTTGAAGCCTTTGGTTATCTTTTGATCGAGATCTGAAGTAGGTATAGTAATATGAAGAGAAGAAAGATCATCAGGCAAATCGCTCATCCAACTAGTCTTGAAAGGCTACCATGACGTAGCCATAAATCTAGAGTCGTCATCGATCATTTTGCGCTTGGCAGGATCGGATGTCTATTAAAAACAATATTCTAAGTCATGAAACTCAAAACACCAATTTTAAGTTTTGCAAAGTCCAAAAATTCATCAATTGGGTTTGAAAGTTAATTACAGTAGGGAAGCATTAGCACTTCTATGATGCCTGAAATTGATACCCATTAACCATGTCTTGCTTTGATTTTAGTTTGATTGGTTTCATTTTAACATTATTTTAAAATAATCCCTTTTAATGCACATGTTTTTTTGTAAAAATTGTATATATGGGTTTTGAAAGAAAATTTAGATCACCTATGCTCATTCATCGCTATCGATGGCAAGTACACGTTAAGGTATTGTTTGGATAACATGACGGCTTATTTATGTCAGATATGACTCTTTTGGAATGACAAAGAGGGCATTGTAGGCAAAGGCATTTGCTTTTTGTTATCTATTTATTAAAAAGTATTAGCCGTCGAGCATAATGGCATGTGTTTGAAAAAATGATCATTAAATAAAATGACAAATGCAGGCAACAAAGTTCATCCATCATCACATACGTAGCAATGGTGTATAGGAGTAAAGGTAATACGTTTTTTCCCAAGTGACCCCAATTTCTAGGTTATTCTAGCAGGACTCTAGTATGGTTTGACTTGTTTTGGTTTATAGGGTTCACTATATGGCTTTGAGTTGATGTCTAAATTGTTATCCGAATCACTTTTTCATTTAGTAAGGATAACCGAGGCATCCCAGTCTTAGGCTCTTCATGGGTTTATCAAAATGAGTTCGATTCGGTGGATGTATTTCTTTATGCAAATGCAAAAGGGTACTCATGAGAGACATAGGTAGTTTACGCCCTGTAAGCTCTTACTATGCCTATAAGAAGGGGTACTTACAAAGGTGGGTAGCTCACTTCCTCCTAATGATTGGGACACTAACCTTACCATAGAGTTTGGTGGGCCTCTAATGCAAATGAATGTTCATGGCGTGTGTCAGGGAAAAAATCAAACCTTTCATTTTACCCCCATATTACTATACTTATTTGAGTTAATATCTATTCAAAAACACTATAGTCCTTGACAGTCACAAGACAAAACCATAAAAGGTAAAGGTTAGAAGCTAAAGATAAAAAAGGATTATATCTAAATAATGGAAACTTAAAAACCAAGAGCTGAGCGAGACATCGCTAGTTGAAGGCCTAACCCTCTAAGTTTTCCCCTATAGAGTCATCGATTGTTACTGCGTACCTTTTTTTTGCAATTTGAAGGAAGCACGCATGAATTAAAAAAATGGGATGGATATGTTGGTTGGAGCCTTTAGGCTATCCCTTGATTAAGATTTGAATTAGACTTAATAATATGAAAAGAAAAAAGACCATCGAGTGAACCATTCATCCAACTAGCTTAAAAGCTACTACAAAGTAGCCATAAATTTAAAGTCGTCATTGATCATTTCGGGCTAGGTAGGATTGGATGCTTATTGAAAATAATATTTTGAGTTACGAAACTTAAAACATTGATTTCAAGGTTTACAACATCCACAGATTCATCGATTGGGTTTTGGAGTTGGTTATGCATAGGGAAAGATTAGTACCCCCATGACATCTGAAATCCGTGCCTGCTAACCATGTCTTGCTATATTTTCAGTTTAGTTGGTTCAACTTTAACATTATTTTGAAATAATCCCTTTTAATGCATGAATTTTGGTAAAACTTATAGGTCCGGGTTTTGAAAGAAAATTTAGATCACTTGCAAACTTTGGAGGTGTGGGGAACATATGGATTTTTTATGAAAATAATTTTTGAATTAAATTTTGAAAATTTGAATATTCTGTGTCAGGCACTAAAGTGATACCAACAAAGAACATTGCCTTACGACTTCTTAGAACAATTTGAAAATATGAATGCACAATGGTCATTGCAAAAGGAAACGTCTGTGTAAGATGAAAAAGAATATATTAATGTTGCATAAAAAACACACTAAAAACATAAAAAATAAGGGATGATGGGAATGTATCTCATAATTGTCTTTGATCATTGAAGAATAACTGGAATAACAATTTTAAGATAGGTTTGGATTTGATGGTAACTTAAAGGATAGAAAAAGAGGTTTTGATACTAAATCGAAGGATTTCTAAAAGAAAAAAATTTGGATTTGGAGTGAAATTTGAAAAGCAGGGTTAGAGTATCCCCTCAAGAAGTGGGGTTAAAGTATCCTTAATAGTGATTATTTTAGATGTGTTCAAAAGAAGGTTTTGATTAAATGACCCAAGAAGTTTTGAGAGAGAGAAAATTTAAATTTTAATTAAAAAGCGACGTTAGAGTATCCCCATTGGTGAAAATTTTAGATCTATTAAAAAAAGTTTTAATTAGAAGTCCCGAGAAGGTTTGGGAGAGAGAATGTTCAAATTTTGAATAAAAAGTGGGGTTAAGGTATCCCCTCAGAGAAATGGGGTTAGAGTATTCCCATTGATGAAAATTTTGATATTTTTCGTGAAAAGGAATATTTTGGGTGAAAAAGGTTTTTTTGAAAATAAAAATCAAGAATTTGAATAAAATTATCTTTTTGTTTCAGCCTTGATCCGAGCCTAGAGAGTTTGTGTCATAGTACATAACTACATGGGGAGCCAATCAGATGCACTTTGAGGCATCTGAATGTCTTGATAAAGGTGGTTCGAGAAAGTAGGTTAATTTTAATTCCAAAAATAAAGGATGAAATTGCGCTGTCTCTTTTCCTTAATTTATTTTGGTTTATCTTAAACCTTTAGAGAGTAAATAAGGTAATATTGGAAAGGTGACTCGGTAAAGAGCAATGTAAAAATATTTCAAAAATGCTAGAAAATCGCTTTCTAGGTGGAATTAATTTTCAATGTTAGGTTTGTTTTGACACTGGCAGCATGTATAGGGGAAAGGGCATAATGGATTTTAAAAATTTGTTGTGGATTCATTCGAGATTGTTAAATCACAAATGATACCTTTTCGGAAAGATAATTTCACAAAGTTTCTAGGAAAAATATTTAAAAAATTTAGAAAAATCATCTGACGGCCATAATGACCCAAATAGAATACAGTTTGCTAGTTCCAAGGGTTTTGGATAGTGAAGGTTCAAAAAATCATAACTCCCTCAGCCAAAATGATTCAAGTTCAAATGAGGCATTATTAGAAAATTAATTCAATTTTCTTCAAATGAAAAAAATCATAAAATTCCATAAAAAAGTTTTTTGGCTGAAAAACCATTTTTAAATGGTAGGACACAGTGCTACTAGAGAAAGGTAGGGAGTTTTCCAGTATTGTCGCATTTCTTAAGCCAACAATGTCCAAATGTTCATGACAGAAAGGAATGGATGACATGTGCTTCACAAGCTCATTTACACAATCCCAGAGCAGTTTTGGACAATGAAACAACTTACTAACTATGTCGTCTGAAAGGACATTAAGCTATAGATTAAGGCCTAAACAAGTTAAAACAAGTGAAAGGCAATTTTATTTTGGAAGCTAGAACTTTTAACTTCACTTGACCATGAATGCAAACATAGAAAACTTGATTTATCCCTAAGATTGGAGGACCAATTTTGTGAAAACATTAAATCCATGTTATTCTCTATTTATTGGAGGTAACATACATTTAACTTGGGGATTTTTTTAAGATTATATTTTTATAGTCAACAAGGAAACATTTCAATGAACATATTAAGAACAAAATATGACATGCATGAAGATGAACATAGATGACACATTTAAACAAAAAGATGACATTTTAGGTAAAAACATAGCAAAATGTAAGGAAATGAGTAAGAAGGATACATGGACATATTAACTTCATAAATGAAATTAAGAATCAAGCTATAAAAATGATATGAACATGTTTAAATAAGGAAAAACATGCTGGAATTTTGAAGATGACATTTTTGTTTCGTGAAGCCTACTAAAATGCAAGAAAATGCATGAATATGCTTAGGACATGTTAGGGTGAACATTCAAGTACGAGTTGAACATGTGAAGGTGGATGAAACATGACAAGAAATACATGAATAGGGACTGTTGTGAACGTGAAAATAAACCATAGCATGTTTGACCATCCACTTAATATCTAGGTATCAAGAAGGTCATCAAAATCCTAAGAGTACTACAACCAAGGCCACAATAATGCATGAAAATCTTAGAATAGACATGATAACATAAAAAAGGTCATTAGTATGAGGCAAATGTTGAAAACAAGAAAATAAATAGAGTGAGGGAGAACATATACCAAAAGCTTTAAGCTTTAGCTTTAGCTTTTTCTTTGAACAATAACTTTGGACTCACTTTTTTCCCTCTTTTAATGTTAATTAGCAAGAAAGTAATAAAAAAAAGAGCTTTTTAGTTTTGCTGTTGATGGAAAAGAGTTTTTGGAGTAAAGATAAGTGCAATTGAAGGTTTTGGAAGAGATTTTAATGGTGGTTTGAAAGAGCTATAGGAATGGAGGATGGATTTTTATTTTTTGGTGGCTAAGAAATGTTAAGAGAATGAGTAAAAGTAAGTGTTTTTTTGCTAAGAATGTGTCTATGTATATTATGCAGAGTCTTTATTTTTTTATTGTTTTCAGCTAAGCCAAAGTTGGCATGTATAGCCATGTGAATATGAAGACTAAAATGCAAAAAGCAAGGGCATTATGGGGTTTTGGTACACGTACCTCATGGAGGGATAAGGTACTATGCTCAGCTATCATACAAAATCATTGGTTTGCTCAGCAAAAACAGTGGATCAAGGCCACTTTGCGTAGCTGAGCATTAAAAAAATTCAATCTTACCCTTTAATAACTTGTATAATGTAGTAAAATGTCTTTTTTCATAGCTATTTGGGCCCCAAAAATTTGTTAAAATCCAATCAAAAGTCCGAAGTTAAGGCTTAGTATGTATTTTGGTGATTTTTGTGCAAAAAACATTTTAAAGCTGAGGCCTGGTATCTATATTGATATTAAGAATAAAAAATATTATCAATGTTAAAACTTGAAGACCTGTATTGATACTATATTTATACATTTGTTCAAAAAATCATTATTTTAGCTACTGCCAAGGCCTTTATCAATATAAACATGCTAAGTATCGATATCACACATTAGGTATCGATACCAAACCCTTTTGTATCGATACTATATATGAAAATTTAAAGTTTTACTAATGTGAAACCTTTGTATCAATACTTATGCACCAATGTGACTGGTATACACCTTAGGCTTTCGCAATACCTCACTTTAGTCAAAGGTAATGGGAAACTGACCCATGCTTATTTGAATGACCCAAGGATCTTAGGATAATGACCTTCAATGCCTTGGATGATGGCTTGGACAAAAATGTCTGCAAAATTCTTTATGCTCTCGTAGTTATCCTCAGTTATCCCTTTTCTTTTATCCTTGGAGGTAGCCCTTTTAATCAAGTCACTTTTCATAGCATTATTAATAATTTTGCAAAATATGACTACATCTATAAAGTTCTTCGCATCATTCCTACTACTTTCTTATAGTAGGAGTTTGTAAGGTGCCAGTGAACCTAATGGTCATCTCTTTCTTATTTAACAGGTGATGAATTTGGCTAGCTACTTTTATCCATCGCCTAGCATATTGCCTAAAGCTTTCATCTGCCTTCTTTTCCATACTTATGAAAGAAAGGCAATCAAACCTTCATTGGATATTGGTTGAATAGGAGTGGTTTATCATCAAGTTGATTGGCAAACAAGAGTAATGGTCTTCCGACACCATAAAGAGGGCTCTTCCCATCCGTATCCATGGTATTGATAGATAGGCTCATGTCTTCATCTTATTCTTCATAAAATGCAATCCCAAACTAGTCCATCATCCTTTAAACCATCTTTGGAAAATTTGCATAGTGTTGCAATATATGCCCTCATCTGCATGAGCAACAAAAGCTTCAATGGCTTTTTCGTTCTGACTTTTAACCTTTGATACTATTTTGGCTTTCACGAAAGCTCACCATACCTTGCTATCAGTGTCTTAACTTCATGAATACTTTTTTTAACCCAACAACTTTTCTCGTTAATCATTATATTCACTCTTAGCTCTGCATGATTGGGAAGAAGATTGGCTCTAATATTAGGTCCTAGTCCTTACTCAACCATAATCATACCCTAGCAAACTTTGTACCTTTCTCTTGAATAAGGTGTAGTTCTCAATAGAATGGACTTGTGGCTCAGTAGGGTACTCACAATCGACATTTTTGTTGTACTATTTGGGATACGAAGGTGATATTGGGTTTATAAATAGCGGGGCCACTAGTTGGCCTACCGGTATTTCTTTGTAGGAATACAAATAGGTTAAAATGTTTTATCTTACTTGATGCCTGTTGGTTGTCAGAGGCTTTAACATTGTTCATGTTTCAAAGTTAAACACCCTAAGCACTGTTCTGCATATGATTTAGTGCAAAGCTTATTGTCAGGTTAAATCTAACAGCATAAACCAGTTATGGCATTAATTTAGTAAGGATTGGAACTCAGCTAGTCCATGTTGAGGAAGTACATGCTATATGCTAGATATGGATTCTGAGTGAACCTAGTCTAGTTTTCATTGATGGTGTTTACTTCTTTCTCTTTGCCCTTGTTTGTAATCTTTTTGGTCAAGCTAGATGACTTTGTACCAAATAACTTGCCACTTTATGGCATTATCAATACTCTCGCCTAATATTACCATGTCGGCAAAATTCTTTATGGACTTCCCTACTAGTTTCTCATAGTAAAGAGCTTGCAAGGTGCTAACAAACATTTCATCATTTTTTCTCAGTAGTATGAACTTGATTAGCTTCTTCTCTCAATCTCTAAGCATATTACCTAAAAGTTTTGGTGGTTTTCTCCATATTCATGAGCGAATGGCAATCTAGGGACTAGTTAGATATGTACTTGTACTAATAAAAGAAAGCACAAGTCTGCCTACATCTGAATTCTAACCCAATAAAGCTCTACGTACCAATGGATAGCTACTTTGGTTAAGCTGTGTTAAAAGTAGTGTATTAGCAACTTCTCATTCTTTTCATACCTAACCATTTTCCTACAATATGTGCGAAGATTGGTAGTTGGATCTATGGCTCCCTTGTATTTTTTCAAAATTTGACACCTTGAATTTAGGTGTAATGAGAAAATTAGAGACTAAACTAGGGATTTCATGTCTATGATCCCGAATTCATCATTACCTTCCATAACCCTAAGGTGTTTTTCCAATAACTGATACTTGTTCAGTTTTATATTAGTTTTAGAAAACCTTTTTTTCTCTTCCTCTACCCATTCATCAAGGTCTAGGACTAAGGGCCTTACGGAGAAATATGTTGTGGCTTGGTAACCATGAACCAATTGGGATGCAGATACTAAAATTAGATAGGTAAATGGCAAAACTAATGGATTGGCATTGTTGAGAGGTTGTTGCTCATGTGATGCCCTTTCATAAGCATTGGTGGCTTCAATACCACCATTATGGTTACTCTCAAGATTAGCCAGCCCTTGACCCATGTCGACAGTACTTGTTTGCCCTTTATTCTTCAAAGCATCAGGCAATAACCTAGTTAGTTTTGCTATCTAAGCTTGGAGCTCTTTATTCATATGAGGCGACTATTCATGAAACTCATGTAAAACTCTTTTTACATGAGTTTCAGTCATTTAATATGGGTGTAGTGATTGTTTTTCGTGGCTCTTTGATGGTTATGAGTATTCAATCAATAATGAGTGATGAATTTTGTATTTTGATAAACCTTACACTTTGGATTGTTGCCAAATTAGACTTTTATGATATGTCATGACTATGCTTGATGAGATAATGATAAGCTTACAATCATGGTAGTAAGTGATAATAAATAAATAAATAAAACAGTAAAAGAATTGTGTTGATTATGCAAATGCAAGAAAGAAAATTAGATTGCATGATAGCTTCACCAGTAGGCTTTTTCTTAAGGTAACAACAGAGTTTGGTTTAGATGTGATTACATTTAAATATATTTAATAGGATTACATTGTCTAATCACTTGTTCCAAGAAATACATCAATCTTTGCTCACGTCTCCGTTGGGAATGATATCTTGCCTAACGGACTTGGTTATCTCTATCATGTCATCCACCTCCTGTTGGGCTGCCTAAAACTATTGAGTAAGACAATGATTATGGTTTTTGTCACCACACACCTTCTCACACTTTTTGCTTACTTTAGATGATACAAATTGCAAATATGCTTGACTTAAAAAATATACAGGTTTGGGTCAGACCTTTAAATTATCCCTTAGTCTAGATTTGGATTAGGCATGATAATATAAAGGGAAGAAAAACTATTGGATGAATAGTTCATCCGACTAATCTTGGAAAGTTACCATAAAGTAACTATAAATTAGTCATCACTAGCCATTTTGAGCTAGGCATGATCGGATGCCTATTAAAAATAATATTCTTAGTTACAAAACTTGAAATATTGATTTCAAGGTCTACATGGTCTAGAGGCTCGTTGGTTGGGCTTGGGAGTTGGTTATGCGTAGAGAAGGGTTAGTACCCCTACAATGCTTGAAATTGATACCCACTAATCGTATCTTGATTTGATTTTGGTTTAATTAGTTCCATTTAATAATTATTCAGATATAATCCCTTTCAATGCATGAACTTTTGAGGAAATTGTAGATCCAAGCTTTGTTAGAAAATTTTATATCACCAATGCACTGCAGAGGTATGAAAAGCATAGGATTTTTGATAAAAATAATTTTTGGATTAATTTTTGAAAATTCTAATATTTTGTGTTAGGCACTGAAGAGATACCGACATGGAACATTGCCTTGTAAAATCTTTTAAACAATTCTTAAATATGAATGCACAAAGGTCACTGCAAAAAGGAAATGAATTAGTATGATGAAAAAGAAAATAATAATATCATAGCAAAACAATCACATACAAAAAAAAAAGTAAAAAGGAGAGATGATCAGAATCTATCTTGTAATTGTCTTCGATTATAAAAGAATAATGAAAATGACAATTTTGAGACGTGTTTGGATCTAGTGGTAATTTAAGGAACAAAAAAGGTTTTAATTGAAATAATCTAAAATATCTGAAGAGAGGAAAAATTTTAGATTTTTTGGTAAAACCAGGGTTAGAGTATCCCTTTGGAGAGGTGGGGTTAAAGTATCCCTAAAGATAAAAATTTTAATATTTTAATAAAATAATTAGGAATCTTAAACAAATTCAAAACAAAAAAATTTAAGTTTTTGGTGGAAAATAGGGTTAGAGTATCCCTTTAAAGAAATAAGGTTGGAGTATCCCCAAAGGTAAAGATTTTGGTAATTTAAGAAAATAATTAAGAACTTTGAATAAATTCAATAGATAAAATTCAGGTTTTCTAGTGGAGAATAAGGTTAGAGTATCCTCTCGGAGTGGTGGAGTTGGAGTATTCCCAAAAGATGAAAAATTTTTATGTTAAAAAAAAAAGATATTTAAAAAAAATGGTATTTTGAAAATAAGAAATAAAGAATTTGAATGAAATATATTTTTTTCTTAAGCATTGATCCAAGACTAAAGGGTTGGTGTTATAGGAAAGCCAATCTGATGCATTTCAAGAAGTTCCAATATCTCGCTGGTGGTGATTCAAGAGACTGGATTAATTTTGATTCTAAAAAAAATGAAGGATAGCATCGCACTGTCTCCCTCCCAAATTTATTTTAGGTTCATCTGAAGGCTTCAATGGGTAAGCGAGGTACCATTAGAAAGGCAACTCGATGTGAACTAGTATTAAAACATCTCAAAAATCCTAGAAAATTGCTTTCTAGGTGGAATTAATTTTTGAATATGCCTGTTTTGACTTGGCAACATGAACAAGGGAAAGGGCATGATGCACTTTGAAAAATCTTTTTGGATTCATTTAGAATTGCTAAATTGTCAACAATACTTTTCTGGAAAAAGAATTTTACAAACTTTCTTGGAAAAATATTTAATGATACAAAAAAATCATCTTATAGGTTGAAATGGCCCAAATAGAATATAATGCACTAGTTACAGGGTTCTAAACAACAAAGGTTTGAAAAATTATAACTCCCTCATCCAGAATGATTCGAAGGCAACCAAGCATTCTTGGGAATGTAATTTAGTGCCCTTTAAATGAAAAATATCATAAAATTCTAAAAATATCAGCTATGATGGAAAATAATTTTTCAAATTTGGGCTATGATGCTATCAGAGCCAAAAACAAGGATTAGTTAACTTTTTCGAGTTTCTTAGGGGCCAAACTTGAGCCATGGACATTCGAACATCAGTGCACAGAAAAAAGAGTGGCATGGGCATCATGAGATCTTTTCATAATCCCAGAGTAGTTTGTGACGATAAAACAATCCACTGACCATGCCACAAATGAAAGTGTTAAGCTCAAAATCAAGGCTTAATGTCTTTTAGTCAAATAAAATGGTCATTTTTGTTTGAATAACAATATTATTGAGCTTATCTCACCATAAATCCAAACTTGAATTATTTGATTTGTCCCCAAGATTGGAAGACCAATTTTGTGAAAACATTTAATCTGTGCTAGTCACGATCTCTTGGAGGTAGCATAGACTTAACTTGTGGATTTATTTTGAAAATCAGATTTTTCAAACAAGAAAACATTTTGACATAAATGTTGTGAACATAATGCAAAATACATAAAGAGGAACATGAATAACATGTTCAAACAAGCAAGAAATGATATTTTGACATGGAAAAGATGACAAAAGTGTGAGGAGGTGACAAATAAGATACATGTAGATGACTATCGCAACGTACCCCGGGGTGGATCCTCGCGGATCTAAGAGTGTGTACGATTTAAAATATTTTCCTGACTTGGAAAATGTCTTCTTGACTAAGACTATTCTTTGGCGATGTGATGAGAATGAGAATGTACGGATTCTTGACTTATTATATAGTGAGGGGGACCATAAGACAAATCACTCATCTTATTGGTCTCGTATGACCATCACAAAATGGCCAACCCATTGATCATTTTGGGCTAGGCATGATCGGATGCCTATTGAAACCTGCATTTTGAGTTATGAAACTCAAAACATCGATCCCGTGGTCTACATAATGCAAAGATTCGCCGTTTGGGTTCGGGAGTTGGTTACGCGTGATAAGGTATGAACCTCTTTGTGACGCCCGAAATTGGTACCTTACTAGCTATGTCTTATCTCGATTTCGATTCTTTCAATCTTAGTTGTCACTATTTTGATATAACACTCTTTGAATGCATGAATCTTATAGAAATGATCCAGGTTTTAATGAAAAAGATTAATCTCATATACGCCCTGAAGAGATGGGAAACATAAAGATTTTCAATGAAAATGACCTCTGGATTTTACTTTGAAAATAGAATGTTCAACTTGGGGCACTAGAGAGATACCCATGAGGAACATTACCTTTAATTTCATTTGGAAACATTTTGAAAATATGAATGCATATAATCATCACAAAGAAATCATGTTAGTAAGATAATAAATGAAATAACATAACACAGATCATTCAATGCAATGATAAAGAAAATGGGTAGACTATGGGAATTTATCTCGCTATTGGTATCGATTATCTAGGAATAACTGAATCGACTATTTTCGAGATGCATCTGGATTTCTTGATTAAACGAGATTTGTTTGACATATTCATGGAAATTCATGAAGGAGAATTTAATTACAATTGAAAGACAAGGTTGGAGTATCCCTTTAAAAAGATGAGGTTGGAGTATCCCTGTGGATGACAAATAATTTTGACAAAGGAAGATTTTAAATCTTGGCAATTTTAAGAAGCGGGGTTGGAGTATCCCCTCAAAAGGTTGGGGTTGGAGTATCCCCGTAGATGAGAAATCCTTTGTGACATAGAAAGATTTTCAACTCTTGACAATTTTGAAAAACGGGGTTGGAGTATCCCCTTCGTGGGTGACATAACTTCATGATTTAGAAAGTGGCCAAGCATTCGACAATTTTTGGCAAAAAGATTTATTGTGAATGAGGATGACAAAGATGTAAAATATGTTTGTGCCTTGATGTGAGCTTGTAGGAATGTCAACGTATGCTCTCGAGTCTGATCGGGATGGCATGGAGACATTCGAATGTCTCGCGACAAAATTTCGAAAAACAACTCAATTTTGACCAAAATCAAAAATAGGGGACAACATCACGCTATCTTGCTTCCTGAATTTATTCTAAATTGGTTCAGAGGATTTAGAAGGGGGACAAGACAATGTTAGAAAGGTAACTCGATGAGGGTCATTCTAAAAATATTTCCAATATCCCAAGAAGTCACTTTTCGAGGGAATAAA
>JBBYHO010241585.1:43271-91586 GCA_038382025.1 Adansonia gregorii | reverse complement strand
TATTATTATTATTATTATCAATTGAATTTTTATAGTACGAAAAAAATATAAAAATTATTAAGATCCCTTTTTATTGTATTAATTTTATATTTTAAATATATTTTAAAATGATAAGTATCAACCTCTAATTATTTGGGAAACTAAACCCTCTAATTTGTTTTAAAAACTTCAGTGAGAGATAATTTTCCTTGATGATAACATCCTAGTATTATTCGTTAGTAATGAAATGTAAAAACTACCAAATTCCAGTTGATAAAAAGATCCCCCAACAGCCCTGCCCTATATCGTGTTCATTGTACCAGCAAACCATTGATCGAGCTGAGTCTTATGAGTCAAGGCCCTGAATCAGATTAAAACAAAAATGCAACTAAAGCCGATCGCTCACCAATTTATTAGGTCGAAATTAACTACTCCATTGGGCTTCAATTTCAACCCACATGTTATACTTCAAAAATTGTATAACTCGTAGGCCGGCATACTACACTTTCGCCGGCCTTAAAACCTTTTTTTATGCTTTCATCGTAGGATGATTAAGATTTAAGCGACAAAAGATAATTGAGATTAAACTCAAGGTTTTGAAGAGTCCAATATTTCGGAGTTCGTCTCCTTCCTGTTCTGTTTCTTTCACCTTATGAAGCTCAGATTTTGCCTTTCCAGTTAAGCTCCGATTGTCTGCTTGTTAATTCGAAGCTAAGTTTTATTCGGTGTCAATCTATTTCCAACAAATCTACTTCAAAATAACGATGCATTTGTGCTTCTCCTTTCAAAAAGTTGAATTCCAATTCTCCTTTTGCAATTAATAATAATAATAATAATAAAACATATTTACTCCCTAAATCTTTATGAAAAATAGATTTACTCCCTAACATTTGAAAAATACTCACTTTTTCCCCTAAGGTTTGACAAAAAATGCACTTACCTCCTTAAACTATTATTTCTTGGTTAATTTTAAATAAAAGATAAATATACTTTTTAATAATTATTAATTATTAATTATTACTTTTTCATCATTTTTTACTCAAAAGTTCTTTAATAATAAAATAATGAGAACTTAGTTAATCTTAATTTAATTACTATTAAATTAATTTATTATTAAGTTATATTCTAATTCAAGTGTATGTTAAATAATTTAAACTTATTTTTTATTCAATTATTTATTAACTTTGAAATGAATTTATTAAAATATTTTTATTTAAATTAATTAATTAATTACTATTATTTAAAAATTTAGTGATAATGAATTAGTTAAAGAAAAGAATTGAAAAAAAGGGGAAAAAAGAAGAAAAGATCTATTAAAAAAGACATTTTATCTCTTAAAAAAGTAACTATGATTAAACTAATATTTATTCAAATTTTACTTTAACTATTAAAAATATAATTTTTAATCAATTTCTTTATCTTTAAACTTTTTCAAATAATGGCAATTGATTTATTTTTAAATAAAAATAGCATAACATATTAATATCGATGTTAATATATACAATTGAATTAAATATAAGTTTAAATTTTTTTGATACAAAATGGTGAAGGGAGTTACTCAAATCCAAGGTTAGGATATGTCAATGGTACTTACAGATCACTTGCCAAGTAAGATTATTTGTAAGATTCGAACCTTAAAAAAATATTTAACATGTCTACTTGAATAAGAATATAATTTAATTATAATTTAACTTGATAATAATTAAAAATAATTTTGTAGTTTGAAAAAATTTTAAGTAAAAAAATAAAATAAAAAACAAAAATAAATAATTGATAATTGATAAAGGCATTTTTGTCATTTCATTTAAAATTAACCTATAGATAATATTTTAAAAGGGTAAGTGTATTTTATATCAAACCTTAGGAGAGAAAGAGCGTATTATCTAATTCTTAAGGTGTAAATAGAATTATTTTCAAATTCAGGAGAGTCATAAGACTTTTTCCAAAAAAATTTAACTTATTTTAAATGAAATCTTATGATCTTTATTTTTTAAAAATTTTTAATATTTTAAACATATTTTCTTAATATTTCAACTTCTTATACCAATGCTAAACATTTAAAACTTTTCAAATTAAGAAATTGACATTTTTGAAGTATTTTTTTCAACTTAAGGTTTTTCGGACAATAGCACTAAACTGGGCTTATAAGAACCCCCGTTTGGTGCTTCGGGGAGGCTTAAGGATCTCCTAGACGTTAAAGGGCAAGGACTCTTAAGACCCTTGAAGCATCACAAACCCATAACCAAAATAATAAAATATAAGTTCATTTGACTTGATAATTTTTTAGGTTATTTTTCCTTTTTTAGAATAGAAGTGGGTGGCGCTTTAACGAGTAACGACGTCCCCTTGGCTCCCATGTAGTATACTTGGTGCACGACCATTAGTTGTCCCTATATAACATGTCCTTTTAACTTTTGAGTGCTTGATATTTCGCCGATTGATGTGCTTCACTAGGATTATCCGCTCAAAGTCGATCAATCAACACTTCCGACCATATCCATTTATAAGCCCATTTAGTCAGTTTTAGACTTATTCATAATTAGATTATTTGTTCAATAAGATTAATTCATATGGATCAGACATTCAAAAAGATTTTTGAGTATGCAAGCTAGTTCAATCTGATCTGAATTACTATTTAATAATAAAAATAATATTTTTATTTAAATTTAATTATAAAAATATATAAATATTAATATAAAATAATAATATAATGAATTCAGTTCTATTTTTGGCCTATTTTTTATCTAGATTGATTTTTTGCACAAGTAAATTTTTTAGCACAATATTTTTGTTCAGATGGTGTGAGATCTCTACGATAAGGGACTATGTTTTAATTACTAAATTAATTAAATGGTCATTAACAATTTAAGCACATGTTTTAACGTAAAAAAGACGTCAAAAGTATACTTAGATTAGACGATACGAGTGGTTATTTGTTCTTAAAGAAATATCTGAGCAGTGAGAATTCGGAAGTTTTCAAGATTGAATTTTGAAAATTAAGTATTAAGTCAAATTGCATAAATCATGCTTCGTATAGAGAATATTTTCACAAGACGCTATTCATTAACAGATTCCACCGCATCTCAGTTACTATCATTCAAGTATGTATAAACCTATGAAAGCTATTTGGCAGTAAATCGGCTCTTTTGGCCACCTTCCTAAATCTAGAAAGCAGAAATTATTATCAAATAAATGGCTGACAAATCATAAATGTTAGAATGTCAAATATATGTATGGATTATCTATAACTCGCCCTTGTTTGATATTTAGGTAATGCGCAAGACCAATCGCTTTCTCTATAACCCCTTCACCTTTTTCGCCTCAGTGATGTATACAGGGAAAGAGGGTGGTTCAATAAACCCAGCCTCACCGCGGTTGACATGGATGTCAAGATCACAACACTATCAAGGGCTTCACCTACTAAAGTTATGTTTCGAGGCACTAGACTTCAAACATAAAATATATATATAAGAGGCAACTTATAGAATCAGGGAAGGATGACAAGCGCACAATAACTAGACATATAATTTTGGACACTGAATTATTACATGACACAAGAAAAATAATTAAAATTATTAGAAAATTTTACACTAATTTTTTAAAATAATACTTAAGGATCAATTTGCTGCTGCTGAATTGCCATAATTCTTTTAGTTGAAAAAAGAGGCGATTGAGATGTAGACAAGATTGCTCTTTTGAGACCATATATGCCATCCTAGTAATAATAACTGGAACAAAAATGTTGTATAGTGCATCGTCCCCAATGATATAACTAGTTTGGTCTCCCACTATGCACCTTATTAACCTACACATATTTAAAGGTTAAAGATCCACAAAAATTCAATTTCTTCACCAATTAATTATTACTAAAAAAAACTTAGGGAAATCCTTTAATAAATATAATAATAGAACACCTAAAAGATATAATTTGCTTTTGGAAGTGAATTCGTAAAATAGGAAGAGAAGCAAAATATGAATAGGTAAAGTTTTAAAAAGTTAACAATGATAGCATGTAAGATTTTCTCAAAAGTTTTTTGAAGTCGATAACTTAATAAGTTTGATTTTTTTTTGGCAATTTTATATAAATTAGATAATATATTAGTACATAACAAACATATAATATTAAGTCAGATCCAATAAAACGAAATCAAAATCATTAAAAATAATTTTGTTTTATGGTAATAATAATAAATAAGGTAAAATGAAAAGGGTAAAGTTAAAATAAAGAAAAAAGCAGATCCTATAATATAAAAAAATTTGCTAAACTTATCACGAAAACTTTTCATTGATATATTTTTCATTGGGATTCATTCCAAATCACGATATGCTTTTCTTGGTCTTGAATAGGTTTCATCAATTTTTTATTCAATTTTTTTAGGTTTGTGCTTTATTCTGAGTAAAGATCTACCTAAGTCTTATGTTTATGTCCTTTTAAATAAAAATGTTTTAACATTTGTTTTTATTAGAATACTCTGAGAATCCCCAATTATTTTAATAAAAAAATTTAAGTGTTAACTTTACAAGTGAAAATTGAAAACTATGCATAATATAAATGCCGGCAACTTGAATCTCCACTTAGAGTTTTAACAATCTTAACTTTGAAACCAATAACCAAGGCTGCTTTAGGAAAACAAAGTATTGCATCACACACATAGATTTCCAATGTCCTACAATGTGTTTCTTTAGCCAACACATTATACAATATGCTTTATCTTGATTATAACTAACCCAAATTCTTGCAGGAAGTGCCCCCACTACCCCAAGAAGCTATAAAGGATGCTCCTGTAACTTTGCATCCCACTTAAATTAGTTATAGATCTCATTAAGAATATAAACATACTCAACCTATATTACTATTAAAGGATGCATGCAACTGCATCATAAGAAGGGATTTATATATATATATATATATATCAAATGTGCATGTCATTTAGACCACATTATGATTCATTTTTCTTTTTGAACCTAATTCTTGGTATCTCAGTCACCGGGCAAAGTATCCTCATAGTTGACTTTTATTCGTGGGTTTTAGTCCCATCCCTTTCAATGCTTTTCAAATTTTTTTTTTTTTAGTTAGAGCTTTTGGAAAAAGACCTATAAGATTATCTCTACCTTGAATATAGTCAACATTAATATTACCATTAGTTAGGTGAGATCTTGTGAAGTTATGTTTTCTTTCTATAGATGGATCTTCGTATTAATATTTATCATTATCTCTTCCAACAATTATAGTGCTATCTAATGGATTAAGACCTATGGTATTGGATTTTCTATATTTCAGATAAAAGATCACATAACGAACCTGCTTCTTCATGGGCCGAGGCTAATGCTATAAGTTTAACCTCTATGGTGGAGTTTCCATTAATTTGTTGCATTTTAGATCTCGAACAAATTACTACAACTTCCAATATAAACACATAGCCAAGTATTCCAATTAGCATCATTGTACCCTTCAGGTATAGCTAGATACTTTTGATAAAGTGTAACTTAGCTTAGAGTTTTTTTAAATATCTAATCGAGTATTCTAGTACTCTAAGCTTGGTATACTTGTAAATCTAGCTAGCATACCTATAACTAGGGCTGTAATCCAGCCACGTCGAGCCCAAATAATAAAAAGCTTTTCTTCAAGCTTGATCAAAAATCATTTTCTAAGCTCGATTCTAGCTTGAAATAAAATCAAACTATTCAAGCTTGCTCGATTAAGCTTGATTTTTCTACTTGAGCTCGAAATAAGTATTTTCATACAAAAGTTTTTACTAGAAAAAAATTCATCAATTGGTTCCTACAACCTTGAAGAAAAGTATCAAAACCTTACTTGAAGAAAAATTGGTTGCTTCAAGGTGACAAAATGATCAATACATACATCATAATTAAAAACTAATATTAATTTACTTCTAAAGAACATGGCCCTTTAGAGAATAAGACTTAAATCTAATATATTTCTTTCATAATGCAAAAGAAAGATTTAAAAAGTAGAACTGAAAAATTCAAATAAGTTTGAACAAGGCCTATGCCATTAAAATTCATCCATATTAGTTTTGTAAGAGAACTTTTTTAATACAAAGGTTGTTGAGGTTGAAAGAGATGTTGTTGTCATTGTAGCAGATGCCATTACTATTGGAGCTCGAGTGGCAGATGCTAATACTGCCACTACTATAGTTGTAGCTAGTTGACAGAAAAGTGGGTGGCTTAAAAGAAAGTGACGCAGATGATGGAAATAAGGTTGGTTGCTGGATAGGATTGGAAGAAAAAGAACATTCAACTCATAAAGTAAATCTGGTGGAGAGAAAGGAAAAGGGCTCTAAGGGGGTAGGAGATGAAAAATAAAATTAAGATTTAGGATTATTCAAAAATATATATTAAGGGTAAAAATGTAATTTAATAATAAAATATATATTAAAAGTAAAAAAGCTCGATTAAGCTTATGAGCAACTCGAGTAAAGTATTAGAACACTGAACTTGGCTTGCTCGATAGATCAAGATGCTTGAGCTCAACTTAACAATTATCGAGTCGAATTTGATTTTTTTTAATTGAACCTGAATAGCTTATGAGCACTAATGTCTCATTTATAGCCCTACCTATAATGTAAGCAATGTTAGGTTAGATGCAATCAATGGCATATCTCAAGCTACAAAAAAAAAAAAAACTAGCATATTCTTCTTTGGTTACATGCATCCTGATCATTCTCCATGGAAATAAATGTAAATTTGTATCGAAAAGAGATTGTAAGGTTTTACAATTGAAAACTTGTATTTTTTTTCAAAAAATATTCAGTATAATGAGATTAATCTAGAAAAACACCATTTGAAGTCTTTGATCATCATGCCAAGAAGTACATTTACTTCCCCTAAATCTTTCATGTAAAGATTATTACTAAGTAGCATTTTTTGTAGCATTTATAATCTTTTTATTTTTATCAAAAATCAAAAGATTGTCAATAAACAAAAAATTATGACATGTAAATTAGTATATGTTTTGTAATATATCACTTATCAGTTCCATTAGTTTTAAAACCATTTAAAATTAAAAAAATGTTCAAAATTTCTAATTCCATTATTTAGGGCTTGTTTCAAACCATATAATTATTTTAATTATTTACACATTTTATTCTCATTACCTGTCATAACAAAGCCCTCATATCACTCCATATAAATTTTTTCTTTTAACTCTCTATTTAAGATTTTTTTTTTTACATACATTTGATGGATTATCAAAATATATACGTCAACAACTGCAATTAGAACTCTAATTGAAGTTATCTTGCAATGAAAGAGAAAATATAACAAAGAAATCAATTTTTTTAATCTAAGGCCTTTGGCTACAAGCATGGCTTTATTTATCAATTAAGTCATCAAGCTTTAATTTTTTTGTACCCATTACACTCTGGAGGTTTATAGCCTTTTAGGAGGTTTACTAGTTTCCAAGTTTTATCATTTATTAAGATGTCTATTATCGTAATATGCCAAATGTGAACCCGACATGCTAGACTTAGATAAGTAAATTTTTTTTTCTATTTTTTCTCTGATTATTGAGACTAAGATGTCAAAATGAATTGCGCACTTGAATTAACCCTAAATGATCATTATGAAATTACCATTTGACTTAGAGTCATCACTAATTTTTTCGGTTAGGTGAGGTTAGTCACTTACCGAAGTTCATTTTTTTAAGGTCACAAAATCCTCAAATATAAACACCAAAGTTTGTATATTAACCAAAAGTCTGTGTATCAACTTTGAAGTCCTTTTCTAAGGGTTATGAAACCCTCAAAAATGAATTTCAAAGTCTGTGTACTAATTAGAGATAATATAAAAAGGGTTCGGGAGTTGGTTACGAGTAGAGTGAGACATTTTCTTTTTGCGACACCTATAAATTAGTACCTATTAACCACGTGTTTTTTGAATTTTGATTAAATTTAATTTTAATATTTTGATATTTAACTATAATTCTAGTATTTTTGAAATTATTTTAAAGTAATTTTATTATTCCAATTTCAAGTGAACCTAATTTCAATCAATTTTGAAAATCAAAAAATTTTTCTTACGCTTTTCGAAAAACTTGAAGGATTATGAAATTTTTATTTCTCAAGAAAAATTAAAAGTTTCAATTTACTTACTTAAAGAGGTTTTTTTTTTAAATAATCGATAAGGTGACTTCCATATACTGGAAGCACACTTATGGATTATTTTAATTTAGGGATATTGCTTCAAATTTTATTTAAAACTTATGTTATAGTTAATAATATCATACTAGGTTCTTTAACATAATGGCACCGCAAAGACTCTAAAAGACATGCATCAACATGAAGATTCCTGCATGACCCTAATGGACATGTACCAGCACGAAGGTTTGCACATGATACTAGACTTGGTTTTCAGGTACTATTACCTAAATGACCCTTATAGACATGTTTTGATAAAAAAGTTCCTGCGTGACCCTAAGGACTCAATTTTAAGTTACTATCACCTAGATACCCCTAATGGACATGTTTTAACATGAAAGTTCCTACATGATCTTAGGGACTTAGTTTAAAGGTGATTTTACCTAAATACCCCTAATGGACGTGTTTTGACATGAAAGTTCCCACATGACTTTAAAGTGATGGAAGTCTCAAAAATGACCCTAGATTATGCAAACTATTCTAAATGATCTTAAAATGCAAGAAAAATACTTAATGGCATCTAGATTATAGAGACAACCTATATAACCCTAAAATGCAAACAAATTGCTAAATGATCTCTAATTGCATGAAATAGCCTAAAGGGCCCTAAAATGCATGGAAATGTTAGAATGGTGCTAAAATTCATGAAATTACACAATGATCCCTAAATCATGGAAAACGACTAAAATGCCTAAAAATGTATGAAATCACACAATAGTCCCTAAAACATAATAAATTACTAGGATAACCTTAAAATGCACGAAAATGTATAAATGGTTTTAGATCATGGAAATTTACTAAAATGACATTAAAGTGCCTGAAGTGATACAAAAGCCCCTAAGTCATGGAAATTATTAAAACGCCATTAAAATGCATGAAATGACATAAAAGTCTTTAAGTATGGAAAATTATTAAAATGCCATTAAAATGCATGAAATGACATAAAATCCCTAAGTCATGGGATAAGATTAAAATGGCATAAAAATGCATGAAATAACCTATTGTAGACACATAATTTTGTCTAGGCTGTCTATCCCTAAAAGTCCCAAGTATCAGAGAATGAAAATGTAGTGGCCACTCTGATGGAGGTCAACTTCCACCAGAGTGGTTTCACATTTTTATAATTTTAATTAGTCACTTGTAAATAACTGTATATACAAATGATGGAAAAATCCATTTTCTTGGGTGAAAAGATGAATCCGTAAAGAAAAAATTTTGTTTTTCAATAATTTCTTGACAAATTTTGGAAATTACCTCTGCGGATGATCTCACGGTTAACTTTTCTATTTTAGGAATTTCCTAAGATTTTTTTGAAAAACTCGAGAAATTGGTGGTCGGATATTTTTACTGACACCGGTGTGGTTTTATGCTGATTCACACCCTAAAAAATCATAAATATTTAAGAAAAAATATGTATTGGTATTTTCTACCATTAAGTGTCAAACTGTAAATTTTATAAATTCATTTTTAATTTGGTAGTTTTACGAGTATCATGCTCGTGAATTTTACTTTTGGTTCTTGTTGATCTATTTTTAAAATTTTACAAGTTCATTTTTTTCACCTTAGAAATTAATGTTTTGAATAATATGTGGTCTTGAATTTGTTTTACTTCAGTGTTAATGAAATTCTGTAATTTTTCTCAGTATTGAAATGCGAGTTTTTCTTTACTTGTAAAATTTTTAGTGGAATGCTCTTGAGTTTCAAACATCAAAATTCATCAAATATTATTATTTGATTCACCTTAATTAGTTTTGAAATTTTCATTTATTTTCATGAGTTTTGAATTTTTTTCTTGAGATTCCCCTGTTTTTGAAATACGGAGTTTTTTACTCCGTAATTGTTTTTGGGGTCATTTTTCTTGGTTTGTGATTTATAAAATTTATCAAATATTATTATTTGATTCACCTTAATTCACTTTTCAAAAATTCATTCATTTTCATGAGTTTTGATTTTTTTTCCTTGAACTTCTCTCCTTTTCGAAAAATTGAGTTTTTTATTCCTTAAATGTTTTTGGGGGAATTTTCTTCGGTTTAAAATTTTTAAAATTCATCTAATATTTTCATTTAACTCCCAATTAAACATTTTTGAAAAATATAATTTATTTCATGGGTTTTGATTTTTTTCTTATATGTCAATTTTCCTACACTAAGGCATTTCTTGTAAAATTTTATGAGTTTTTTTACTCCAAATCAAGATCTTTTGCACCATTTCATTTCTAAAATTTTGTCTACCATCATTTAACATTGATTCCAAATTTATTTTGATTTTTGAAAATTTTATTTAATTTCATTTTATTTACTTTTTTCAACTAGTTACATGCTAACTAGCTTGTTTTCTCATCCAATTAATTTCTAATAAAAAAAGAAAAAAGCAAAAAGAAGAAAAAAAAGTTCCATTCAACCACTCCATTTTGGGCAGCAATAATGCAGCCCCTTCTTTTATAAAAATTGGAGAGAAAAAGAAAGAAAAAAGAAAAAAGAGAAAAAATAAAAATAAGATAAACTCTTGCCTTTTTGTTTTTAGCCAAGATAATCACCTTCTTCCTTCCTATTTTTTGCTGATTTCAGGGTCATTTTTTGTAATATCACTTGTATATATGTTGTCTTGCTTGATTTGTGATAACTTGGTTGTTATATGTTTAAAAGCTTGTGTGTTTATGCATAAAAATGGTGTATACATGTGTTTTACTTGTTTTTCCATCATGAAAATTTTGTTTGCTTGATGAATCCCACCTTGGCCAAACCTAATCTTGAGTGGATGATGATGGTTTTGGTTAGTTGTAGCTTAGAATTGATATTAATATATCATTTTGTAACAAATGTTAAACTTAGGAACCAAACCAAAAAAAAGATGGAAAATTTTTGTTCTAACAAATCCCATGTTTGGTTGAATCTTAATGAGTACTTTTTCCATGTTTTGCTGCTGATTCTAAGCTGATTTCATTCCTTAAGGATGTGCTTTCATGATGGTTTTGGTTGATTAAGGACTAAATTGCAAATGTCTAAAAGTTTAGGGATTAGTTTGCAAAGTATAGTAAAATTGTAATTTTGGGTGTATTGTGTTGGTCCTAATATTGCACATGGCATATTGTAAATGTTTGTATATATTTTCCTACGTGATTTAATGATTTTAGAGATGCATAATCATATGTAGACTTAATTGAAAAAAATGTAAAAATAAAGGGACCAAATGGTAAATTTTAAGTTTTAATAATAAAATCAAATTTTTAACCATATTTTGGGCTTTCAATATTCCCATGGTTATCCGCAGGGGGCATAAAAGTCTTTAAAACTTTTCGTATCTTTTTGGTTCTCCACTAACGTACGAAATGAAAAAAATAATAAAATAAAATAATAAAGGTAATAAATTGAAAATTTTACCTTAAGGGTAAAAAGAAGTGACTGAATCTTGCTTGTAATTTTCTATGTAATTTTTCATGGTTATTTTGATTTATTTAATGCTTAATTTTATATTTTAATCATGTTGGGGCCAACTTGTAATTTTAGGAAAGATTAGGGACCACTAGGGAAATCTAGCATATTTAGGCCACACTAGTTATCTCTAGCATGAAATCACTCCCTTAGAATATTTCTAAATTTTTTTGGCATTCAATTGGTTCTCCGGTGGGGTGTTAAAAATATTGACAGCTTTCTTATTCTTTTACTTCTCCATTAGTGCACGAAATGTAGTTTTTGACAATTTAGGGACCTAACGGCATTTTTGCATGTTAGGTTATTTTAAAATTGAAATCACCTATTTCAAGTGTTTTTTTAAATGTATTTTTAGCATTATTAATCAATTAAGACTAACATTCAATTTTGAGAAATTTAGGGACCCATGAGTAATTTTCATGCTTTAGTGTCATTTTTTGTAATCTAAATTACCCATTTAGAGTAAGAATTATCATTACTTGTCCTTTGGAGTCCATTAGGGGTACTTGGATACTCTCATGTCGGAGGAATATCCCAGAGGCATTTGCGTAATTTTCTTCACTGGGGTGCTTTTATGCTAAAAGTGAATGTTTAAGGTTCCTTTAGCCTTTTAAGGTCATTTTTAATGGAGAAAGTATACCCCAAAGGCATTTTTGTAATTTTTTATTACTAGGATGCTTTTGTGCCAAAGGTGAATGTTTAGGGTTCATTTAGCCTATTTAGGTCATTTTTTAGTTCATTAGGAGTACCGAGGTATTTTTATGTCGAAGGTATACTCAAGGGACATTTTCATAATTTTTTTTACAGGGTGCCTTAGTGTCGAGGGTAAGCCTAGGGAATATTTTAATTTTGCTTAAAACCTAATCGAAAGTAGTTACTAGGTGCCTTAATGTCGATGGTAAGCCTTAAGAATATTTTAATTTTCCTTAGAACCTAATCCTAAGTAGTTTTCGAGTGCCTCAGTGTCGATGGTAAGCCTTAGGAATATTTTAATTTTCCATAGAACCAAATCTTAAGTAGTTACCGACTGCTTTAGTGTCGATGGTAAGCCTCGTGGATATTTTAATTGTTGTTAAAACCTAGTCTGAAGTAACCACCGGGTGTTTCTATGCTAAAGGTATACTTTAAGGATAGGTTCATTTTTCTTTTATCTTTTTAGTCCTTAGATTCAAATTAGTACTTTAGTATCCAAACCGAGTCATAGGTCTTTTATGTTTTCAAATAAAATTCATATGTCTTTGTAAAATAAAGGCAGTGTCTTAAAGTTAGAGTGATGCGTGAAACCCCTTCCACCCATATGTGATAGGGTTTTACGGATCATTCTAATGATGAGATACCCTTTTCAAAATAGAAATCGAGAATTTTATACAAATAAAAACCTTTCAAATTCTACCAGGTACTCTAGTAGGATATGAAAGATATTTTGGTTTTTTGGAACCTTTCATGTCCCTTTGGTTTTCTATTGGGGTACAAAAGGGAACAATAAAAACTTTCGTGTCCCATTGGTTTTTCAGTGGGGTTGCGTAAGACATTGTCATAATCACAATATATTCAGGGAAAATGCATAGACATATAAATCATGAAAATAATGCAAGAAAAATGCATGCAACATACTTAGCATGAAATACAGATAACATAAACTAAAAGTATAACCATGGTCAAAATATGGAGAAACATATGATGAAAGCTACATGAAAACTAATAAAATCAACATAAAACCTTTGGGAAACAAATTTTCTTCATAATAAATTGATTTTTAAGAGATTTTTAATTAAAATCATTAAAAAAATAACATTTTAAGGTAATAGCTCAACATTTGGCCTTAACTTGGTTTTTACATCTTGCCATAAACCATCACCTAAACATGTCTTATGATTATCAAGGTCTCAATAAAAAGAAAAGAAGATGTAAAATGAACATAGAAGGTGAAAGAAAACAACCTTATGTAGAAACTTGGAGTTATCCCTTTTCTTTTCTTTTTTCTCTTTTCTTTATTTATTTTTCTTTTTTGCTTTCTCGTTCGTTTAACTAAGAACCAACCCTCCTCTTTCTTTTGGATTGTCGAAGAGGTTTAAAACCTCCCTTGGCTGATTGTTTGCCATCCTCATGCAGTTCCACTCACTCTTTGAGAACTCATATGAGCTTGTTTTTAAGCAATCTTTTTAAGCCTTTGGTGTTGTGATCAACAGTGTTGAAACCTTCTTATTAAGCCATGGTTTCAACTAACTTAGTTAGACATGCTCAGCTGCATGAAAAGAAACCCTAACTTAATATGGTTACATCTTAGTACTATGCAAGAAAAGGTTTAACATTAACCTGAAATAGCATCCCATTGAAGTTCAACTAAACTAGACTCAAAAGAGTTAAAAAACAATCAAACTAGATGCCATTGATTTCTCATGCAGGATTAAAGCATTAAACTCATCTATTCTAAGCTTAGTCAAGCTTTAATGGCTTAAATTACTTGGGTGGTTCTCTTGCTTATGTTTCAATGTAAAAATATTGGTAAAATGCCTATTGTATGATAATAAAGTAATCCAAGGCTATTAAGAAGGTGAAATGTAAGAAAAATTAGGATGAAAAAGCTTATTCACGGTGAAAAATGCCATGAAGTATCAATACATTTGGTGTTTATGTCGATATTCTTAATTTCAAAACCACAAAAAAGGATAAAACTTGACATTATATTCATAAAGGGCACATTGTATCAATACAATGTCCATTGTGTTAATACAATATGGCCTTATATTGATGCAATGTCCACTGTATCAATACAATATGGCCTTGTTCGATACAAATGAATGCTTTAGAAGTAGAACGATCAAAACCTGATGATGAATCGATATATCTTCATGAATTTCATGAGAATGACACCTTTTTTCATTTTAAAGGCTTATAATTGCTTAATTTGATCTCTAGGCATTTCAAACCTTCATTACCTCTTTTTTCTAATGGCCTTCCAATTAAGTCCCAAGATATTTAAAATTGGTCAAGGAGAGAGAGAGGTGTATTTTATCTGAAGCCTTAAATTAAGCATGATTTGCGTGAAAGGGGATTAGAGAGAATTAAGTGCCCACATCTATCCCATTATTGATTACTTTCCCAAAAGTCTAAATCAAAAAAAGATAAGGCTTTGTCAAAAGTGACATCATCATCTTGAATGTTAAACACACTAAAATCTTTTACTATTCTTTATATTTTAATTTTCTAAGTTCATTCACAACTTTATCTCTTTTTATGAGTGAAACGTAAATTGTTCTAGAGCTTGTTGATTATCTCTAGGCCTTGGATAGTTGATGCTCCATGTTCAACACATCTATTATTTTTAGTTTTAAAGTTAAATTTATTTTCATAAAAGTGTTCGAATTGGTTTTATAAAACCTAGTTAATGGGAACTTGTAAGGTTAAATTAAAGGGGAGGTTCACTAACATTTGAGGTTTAAACTTTCTTAGATTCGGCACTTCAACATAAATAATTTAACATGGCACATTAACATGCTTAAAACCAATTATAGGCAAATAAAGAATTGGTCTCAAAAAACTTTTGGATGCAAAAATTTAAAACCTTAAATTTCTTAAATATTTGATAGATTATAAGTTTGTCTTATGATTTGTGATGTGGGCTTATTGGCTCATAGGCTTAGGCTTGATTAAATGAAAAATATTTTGCTATTTGATCCTTGTCTGGTTAGTAATATTTTAGTCTTTAAATTGATTCAGTACATAAACCATTATGTTAATTAGGATGTGATAAACATGAATGTCATTATGAACTTTTAACATTCATGTAATATGGGTGATTAATGTTTAGGCTCTTTTGTCCTATAAATAGGTTCTTTATTGCCTTTATTGTCATAGCTTTCTAAGACTTTTGTTTTTTATTTTCTTCTATCCTAAAGCTTAGGAATCAGTCATTGTAGGGAGTCAAATTCCTTACATTTATGGACCCTGAAAGCAATGCAACTTTTCAAGGTTGTATTGTTGAAATCTTTGAAGGAAATTGTATTTACTCTATGTGCACGAAATGATAGGCAATTTTTCCTTAAAGACAAAGGATACAATATTTGGCAACAATCTTATATTCTTTACCTTTTAAATTTGTCTTTCAATAAGCAATTTTGTCAATAGGGCTTTACAAATAACAAAAATTTCTAATAATCTTAGGGCAAAATTCTTTTTTTATTTGTTTGGTTGTTTTCTTTATAAAAATTCTTGCTAGTAAATGACCTCTATTTATTTTTTTATAAATACTGTTGCTTGGTTTTCCTTATTTTATATGCATGTTCAGAATCATATTTTAATTAATTATTATATTGTGTTTGGTTTCATTGTGTTATAAATATATTGGTTAGATAGCATAGCATCTATATTTTTTCTCAATCTTTTTTAAATGTTGTGGCTAAGACTACTTTGGAAAACAAGATTTACACTATCACTTGTCGTGGTGTTGAAAAACCTAAAAAGTTTGATGGTTCAAACATTAAAAAGTGGTAGCCAAAGATGCTGTTCAATGTAACTACCTTGAACTTGGCTAAGTTCTCAACTAAGGATATACTTAAGCTTTTGGAAAATGAATCTAACTCCACTACTGTGGCTACGAGGGATGCATGGAAACACAATGGCTTCATATGTAAAAACTATATTCTAAATGGGTTGGACAATAAACACTATGGTGTTTATAGGTTCATTAATAATGCGAAGGCACTATGGGAAGCTCTGGTTCAAAACTAAAAGGCCAAGGATACAGGCTTGAAAAAAATTCATAGTCGGTAAGTTCCTTTAGTTCAACATTGTTGATTCAAAGACTATAATAAGCTAAGTTGAAAAGTACTAGCTATATTAGCTTTGAATTGATCTTGGTTTTGGTATAACAAAAACTTAAGTTTGATTAGCTTATGTAAATGTTTTCAATTTGGTATTTTTTCCTTACATAATTTCAAAATATTTTGAAATATTAAAATACTTTTTACTCCGTAGTTTTCTAAAAACTTTATGTTTTTTAATGTATACTTATGTATAAATCATTTTTTAAACAATTTAACATATTTTAAAAAGTAAAAAAAAAACAATTTCTATAAGGTTTTTAATGCAAGTATTAATACTCATATCAATACCAATTTCAAGTAACCAATGGTTTTTAAAAGAGAGGAAAGTATCATATCTCTTATAAAATTACGATACCTTAATTAAAAGAATTGATATCTTACCTTCTAACAGTCATTTTTTTTAAGACTTTAAAGGTAAGTGTCGATAGCCTGAGTTCAAGTATCTATGTTTCAACAGCAGGAAAAAAATGAAAAGACATATTTCTTAAGCATCCAATGTCTATTTTCCATCCCAATCACTTTCTAATGGCCATAATTCATTCTCATGCTATAAAAGAGACTCTCCAACAAGTCCAAATGTAAAGAGACACCAAGAGAGAAATATTAAAGTTATACTTCGTTTTCATGCAGCTCATCTTCGTTTAAGCTTATACTTCCAAACCTTATTGTATTCCTTTTTATTTTTATCTTTGTAAAATGTTTTTTCATTGTGCTTAAACTTTATAAACACGTAGCCTTTTAGATGTTTCTTTATTTACCTCATAACACCTTTCCAAAAAGAGGAGATTACCATGATATCCTTGAAAGGTAGAAAGGTTTTATCACAACCTTAAAAAATAAAGAGGTTAGAAGTTAATATCTAAGCTTGCATAAAAGATAAGGATTGTAAAGGTTATACTTTAGTGTAAGTCTTTCAAGCTAATTGTATTAGCTTGTAATACACTAGCATTTAGCAATTTTAAGCAACAAATATTAGGTTTTATTAATGTTAGGGAGGTGCTTCTTTATCCATAATATTATTTGATAATTGTTATTTACATCTCATGTAAATAAAGCCCATGAAACATATTGGCCTTGCAAAATAATTTATAATTTGTTACAATTATCAAATCCTTATGCGTCAAAGCTATATTTGTAAAAGTGTTCTTGGTCATCGTATTGCCAAGACAAGCATTGACAATGCATAAAAGCTTGTATATGTTAAGCCTCTATGTATTCAACGCCATAGATATCATATATTGAATCATAGAGATATTTAAAGATATCATATGGGTGCTTGTCTGAGAATAAGTTCACTAAACATGACCTGCTATGAGAGTTTCATTTGGTATTTCACTCAAGTGTTTATAGAAATACTTTTAAGTGTCAATAGTGTGATCTTTAAACTTATGGCACTAAATCATCATATATCTGGATTCCCATGCCTAGAGATTATCACAAATGAGTCCATAATAGAGGAATGCTAAAAGAAAGATGGTTTTGTGTATGCCATGAAGCAAACTAAAGGTGGATGAGTGATCAAAAGATCATTCATCACCCCAAATGATGTGAGAGGGCATATCTCACATGTTCTTAGCTCACGTTAACTCAAAGTCCTTGGCCAAGGTAATATTAATTGTGTTGTTAACATAAAAAGGCTACATGGCTAATATAGAAAAGGTTAAAAGTAGACACCTTACCCTACTATTACCTTTTCTAGGATATATGATGAAAGGATTGAATTACATTGAGATACTATAAACGAAAGGGCCTATCAAAACAAATTTGACACTCTTTGCATGTCGGATGACCATGATGCATTGCTAAATACAATCTTAGTCTATAAATATAAATGTATTTAATCAGATAATTAATATTTATTGCCAATGTGATAGGACCATAATTGTCATGCACATAATAGAGATTTAGTGGAAACTAAAGTGAGACTAGGCTTAATTACCTAAAGAGTAAAAGTTACTTAAGCCTAAATTTAATTATTCAATAAGCTAGGGACTAAAGTATAAATAACTAAAAATATTGATAATACAATTGGTTTGGGCATTTAATGCTATTTTGCTATTCTTCTCCAGAGAAAATTAACTTAGGCACCATTTAGTATTCCAAAAAGAGAAAATCTATAGCACTCTAGATGTTTAAAGCTATTTTCCTATAATTTTGAAGAAAAATCATTTTTCTTCTCTTCCTCGAGATTTTGGCATGAAGATTCCCACATAAGGGAAGGTTTTCAAAACCTAAGCTGCTAGCACAGTTCTCGATAAGATAAAGTCTCTTTTTTAGAAGGTTTTCTGAGTGACTTATATGGATAATCATTAAAGGCTAGATGCTTCAACAACTTTGGTTTACGACAGCCAAACTCAATGTGCAAGAACAAAGCGAAGATTAAGATATATCCATGAAAATGATTTTTTACAAAATATGACATATTTTTAGATCTTGAATTATTTCTTTTGGTTTAAGATCAATCAAAGGCTTGTAAAACAATCCATTTAAGGCTGTTCAATATGTTACACTATATTTTTTTATCAATTTTTATTGTAAATTGACTTCACTAAATCCTAACAATGGACAAGTGATGTCCAAGATACAATCGTGCAATACCTTATCGTTGAAAGTATCAATTCAAGATAGTGAATTTAAAATTCCTTAAGAAATAAGGTTAAAATAGATGACAAAAGCATAAGGTTGAACTTTTATAAGCCAATTGCATTAAATTTGCTTTCCCCTTTATCTTACTTGTTTGTTTCCTCACTATATTGTTGTTTGAAGCTCATTGTTTTATTTTTTTAATTTCTACATTTAAAATTTAAATTCATAAATATTTTGAGAAATTAATTAACCTTTTTTTATTTAATCACCAAATGAGCTAACAAAAAGCTTGAAATCAACCTGCAAGAAATTTTTGCTAAAATTATTGAAAATTGTCTTTTTCTTATAATGATTTAAGAACTACCACAAGCATAAGTGTAAGGAGATGGGTGTTGAAGATCTTAGTCCGAGGTTGAGAATAGAAGAGGACAATAGTTGTCAGTAAAGAAAGCAAGTTATTCTTTTAATGGCCTCAAAGGCAACTGTGGTTGATATACGTGGCTAGAACCCCTACTAAGAACCAAAAAAAGCCTGCCATGAAGAAAAAAAGCATTGCTAAGGAATATAGTGGAAAAATACTTTATCTGTAACAAGATTAGTTATCAAGTTAATGATTGCAGAAATAAGGCATCATCTTGAAAGTCTAAAAAAGGAAAATATTCTTTAAGCCTATGTTATTAAGGTTAACAACCTTTCAAATAAAGTTTCAAAAATAAACTTCTCATCAGTTGTTTTTGGGGTCAACTTGGTCAGCAATCTTAAGCTATGGTGGATTGATACTAGTGCCATAAGACATGTTTGCATTGAGAAGATGATGTTCCCCACTTATAAAAAAGATAGTGAACAACTCTACATGGGGAGTGCATCTACCTTTAAAGTACTTGGCATTGAAAAAGTCATGTTGAAAATGACTTCAAAAAAGCTTTTCATCCTAAAAATTACTCAATGTTAAGCAAAATTGGTTTGAAAATGATCTTAAAGATGACTAATATGTACTTTTCGAGAATGGTATCTTTATTTATTTATTTATTTTGTGATGACCTTGTCATTTTGAATGTAATGACCATTGTAATCAAGGATGATGATGATGATAATAATAATGCCTCTTCTTTTTACTTACTTGAATCTAATAATGTGTGGTGTGGTAATTTAGGACATGAAAATTGTAATTCTATACAAAGGTTAATAAGTCATGATTTATTACCCACTATGGACTTTGAAAATGCCATATGTGTGAAGTTTGCGTAAAATCAAAATTCACAAAGTTTTCTTTTCACAAAACTAAAAGAAACCTATAGAATTAATTCACTTAGATATTTGTGACTCAAAATTTGAGTAAACTAGAGGTGGAAAAAGTATAATATTACTTTTATAGATGATTGCACAAGCACTGTTGTAACTATTTGCTTAAAAACAAAAATAAATCTCTTGAAATGTTCAAATATTAAAAGAAAAAAGGTAGAAATCTAGCTAGTAAAAGGATAAATGTACTAAAAAGTAATAGAGGTGAAAAATATAGTATGCCATTTGTTGGAATTTATTATTAAATTGTTATTATCCAAAAAACTATTGCTCATTATTCACCTTAATATATTGGCATTGCTGAAGAAAGAATTGAACTTTAAAAAAATTGAATGTTATGTTAATAAGTTTGAAAGAATTTCAAAATATGAAGAAAAAGGCAATTTTAAATGCCAATTATATATTAATAAAGTGCTTCTATAAGAAATTAGATAAAACACCATATGATTTATGGAAAAAAATGAGACCTTCATTCAAATACCTTAAAATATAAAGGTTTCTAGCAAAGGTAGTAATATTTGAGTCTAAAAAGGTCAAGATATGACCTACAACTATAGGTTAAGTATTCATTACATATGCATACAATAACATTGCATATTATTTTCTTGTGTATTTTGACTATTGAATATATTCATCCAAATATAGAATAATGAATGCTAATTTCCTTTAAGGATGTTTTCCCTTTTAAGGAGGCACAAGAAAGTAATTCGCTCAAAAAAAATTCACAAACTAAGCTCAAGCAAAAATTATAAACAAAAAATTGATGAGTTTGAGTTGAGAAAAAATAAAACGGATAAAACAAAAAAAAATGTTTGGTCCAGATTTTGTAACTTACTTGTTAGAAAATGAACCTTAAAGTTCTTTTTAAGCAATGTCCTACGTAAAAGCTTATATTGGAATGAAACAAAATCATGCATAGAAACCAATGGATTTTCCATCTGAAAGCAAACTATTATGCTCTAAATGGATCTTTAAAAAAATATGAAAGTTGATGGAGCAATTGATAAATATGAACATGGGTTTGTTGGTAAAAGATGCAAACAACAAGAAAGTGTGAATTATTTTGATACATGCTTACCTATATCAAGAATAAAATTCATACAGATGTTAATAGCAATTATTGCTATTAACAAGGTAAAAATACATCAATTGGATGGAAAGACAATTTTCATAAATGGTTACCTTGGTAAAAGTTTTATATGCAACAATCTTACGAGTTTGTTCTTAAAAGAAAAGAAAATAGAGTTTTAAACTTGTCAAGTTATTCTATGACGTCAAACAAACTTATGTCTAGTAGCATGAAAAGTTTGACAAAGTTATCTTATCAAATGATTTTAAAGTCAATGAGGCATGAAGAACACTAATAAAGGATATATCATTTGTATGTCTATCTGTAGATGACATGTTAATCTTTGGCAACAGTGGCTACATGATCAAGTCTACATAAACCATGTTAACTACAAGGCTTTGACATGAAAGACTTGGGTCTTATGGATGTCATACTAGAAATTAAATTTCTAGGACATTTGATGAATTTGTACTATTTCAGTCTTATTATGCTGAGAAAAATCTCCAAAAATTTTCTAAAGATGACAATAGCATTATCAAAACACTAAAGGACTTAAATGTGTGTTTGTCTAAAAATGAAGGTGAGAGAATCCATCAATTGGAATATTTTTGAATAATTAAAAGCTTAATGGAGGTTATACATTGAACACGATTAGAATTGCATGCTTGATTAATAAACTGAATATAAATTTACTAGTAACCCTTGTAAGGAACATTGGAGAGCAAAAAAAAAAGGCATTCAAATATTTGAGATGCATCTTAGACCATAGACTTTAGTAAACTAGATACTCGATAGTTCAAAGGGTTATAGTGATGCAAAATGGATATTTGAAACTAAAGATTCAAAATCCACTAGTGGATATGTTTTTGTGATTGATGGAATGGCTATATCGCAAACGTGTATCACGAGATCCATCTGAAATCAAAATTTATCGCTCTTATAAAGCTAAAGAGAAAGCTGATTGGCTTCAAAATTTCTTAGAAGATATTCTGTATTGGCCAAATCAACTTCCAGTAATTTGTATCCATTGTGACAATCAATTAGCAATTAGAAGGGCACGAAGTGGCATGTGAAATGGTTAGTCTAAAGATATGTGTCATAAATAAAATATTGTTAAACACTTGCTTTCGAATAGAGTCATTTCCATTGACTACGTAAAAGTCAAAGGAAATATTCTAGATATGCTAAAAAAAGGTTTAACAAAACAGTTGTTTATATATATTGATAAAAACTAGCATGAAAAAGTTATATTGTACACCATGTGTTATGTTATAATAAGCCCATTCACTATTGTAAGTCTCGTTAACTTGTACAAGTTAGATAAAAGCTCCATAAAATTAAAACTTTCTTCACCCTATAAATTAGTACTCTTAAAAAATTAGGAAAAACCTTTAATAAATATAATAATGGAATACTTAAAAGAGATAATTTGCTTTAAAATTGGATTTTTAAGAGAAACAAAATATTTATAGATAAATTTTACAAAATTAACTATGATAACATTTAAAATTGTCTAAAAGAAAAGTTTTTTAAAGTTGATAAACTTAATTAAAGTTTGTTCCTTAATGTTTTTAAATTTGTTTTTATTAAAATACTTTAACAAAAACACGATACAAAAATTATCAATAACATGATATTAAAACACAAATATGTCATAAATATACAACACTTTAAATATAATTATGAAATAAACATGACATAAACACCCTTTGGAGATGATCACCATCTTATGTTACCCTTTGAGGATGAATAGGTTTAATGCCAATTATCGATAGCTTACATGGGCTAATTGGTGTTGTTGGTATTTGACCTCTTTGCAGGATTAATAGTGATTGGGAGATGCTTAAATTTTAACAGCTTAGATTTTATAAAAATTACGGTGCTTAGATATAGCAACTTATATCTTATAGACTTTGAGGTGCTTAGTTGTAAAACTTAAAACCTAAGAAGTTTAGCTTTCAATTAGTACAAGTTTTGGGGCCTAATGTTAATTTAGGATTATTTTAACACCACATGGTGTGGTATCCTTATGAAAAGCAACCAAATTTTAGACTTTGGCACCTCGTGGCCATTTGTTCCTTCCAAAGCCATCTAAATGTCTAAGCAAATAGTTAAAAAGGTATTAAATAATCTCAAGCAGCTCAATTTAATAAGGTTGGGATGCTAATTTTTTCTCTTCTATTTAAGAATTCTAGCAAAGTCATTTTAGTGTTTTAGTGTTGGTTTTACTATTTTAGAGTTGAATTCTGGAACTTTGCAGCTAAAAGCAAAGTTCTAGAGGTTTAAGTTGTTTTTTATATTTGATTTTAAGAGTAAATAGCTAATTATAGTTAATTCCTTTGGTTTTGTTCATTTTATTTACGTTCTTAGTTTAAGCCAATTCTATGAATCCATTAACTCTAAAGTTGTTTTTTTTTTTTTGTTAGTATCTTGTTTCTGAACTTTATAAACTATGATTTACTCCTAAGTCTATTTGACATGCCTTATATTCTAGTTGTGCTTAACTAGATTATTTATCTATTAAAGACAAAATTGTTCTTTAAAGCTTTTGAATCTTAAAGTATCATTCTCATCAAATCCGCATTTAGAATAACATGGTTCTTTAAAATTGTTTATGAACATCATTTGAAACGCCTACTATGTTAACTAAAGGTTTTAAGTTTCATGCTTTATATTATCTATTTTAATGAAAATTAATGTTTTGAATGAAAACAAAACCCACTATGAGATTTTGAAATATTTTGAACTATTTTGAATCCATAAGAATTGTAACCATGAAATTAGAATAATCCTCTTGCCTTATTCAATCATTCAAAATATTGAGGTGACATTCTATTTCAAATTTTAATTCTAATATATGCAAAAATTTTATTATTTCATATTGGATTCTTGTTTGAACCAAAAAAAAAAAAAAAAAGAAAGGAAAGGCTATATTATATATATATAAATTCTAAACCTTTGTTGAAACGTATAGATGCTATGGATCGTTATTGAATTTTTTTAAAAAAAAATTATAAATGAAATGGTAAGCATATTTGTGTTGGTCCAGAATGACTTAAGTAAATTCATTAACTCAATTCGTTTATTTTTTTTTCTATTTTTACTCATCTTTTAAACCTAAACCATGAATTATATATTTTATGCTCATCAATGAGACTGCTGAATATTTTCAACTATTTAATTTAAGGAAATAATGATCCTTTCTCTAGTTATTGATAAATCCCCTTTCTAAAAAGTAATTGAACAAAATCATGTCTCATGTGCATCTTATATAAAAAGTCAAAGCTTTTGGAAAAAAAGGGAAAAAGTCCTATGTAGATAATTTGTATTTTTTACATGTGGATGCTTTTAAAAAATTAACATGCATCTTTTAATAAATACAATTTATTTTATTTTATTTATTTTTAATTTAGAAAAATAATAAATAACAAGATTGATTAGATCCATCTATTATTATTATTATTGTTGTTGTTGCTACTGCTGTTGTTATTGTTATTGTTTACCATAAGTAGCTCTTAATCTATTTATATAGTAGAATTGACTTGAACTAATAAATGATATGAATAACATCTTAAATAGTTTAATTTTTATCTTATGATTTTAGTATTGTCATAATTACAATATTTTAATATTATGATAATTATGAAATAATTTATTAATTGTGTACATCTCCTCTCTTCATACATGAACTAATACAATTTATTAAATGTATTTATCTCTTCTCTCCATACATGAATCACATTAATTTATTAAATTAAATGTATATATCTTCTCTCTCTCATCCATGAATCATGATTATTCATGAATCATGAATAATGAAAGAGTCTCTTCGAATACTATATATAGTCAACATTTCAATATTTTTTTTCACCAACATATACTCCAAATCAAATATTTGAAAAGTGATTTGTAATGGATAAAATCTTTCAATAAGAAAATGACATCAAGTGATGAGCGGTATATTTTTTACTATCAAAACACAAGAAGAAAGAAGATGAAAAGAAATAATTTGATTATAAGAGATTATTATAATTACAAAATTCAAAATAAAGATGTGAAGCCTAAATATTTATATCTACAGGTTAATTATTTTAGCAATATGTTGCGGATTGTTACACTGCTATAGAAGAAATCGCTTGAGATTCATTACACAAAATGCAGAACTTTAAACGTGTTTTCATGTTCTTCAACACTGAATAATTTTTATTTTTCAAGCTTTAAATAGATTTTTAATTAGAGTAAGTATGACACATTATTAAATTATAGTCTTTTGGCATTTACATATAATTTTTTTAAAGGAATATATATGTGGTTAAATTATTTATATTGGTTTGATTTTGAAAGGATAATATATTATTGATGATAATAATGGAATTTAAAATATAAAATGCATTACAAATCCGTGCAATGCTGCTTAGTTAAAATGATATTAAAGGTAATAAAAATTTAATTACCATTATTAATATATAGAGCAATGTTGTTCTATCCTTTTACAGCTATAAATATACAACTATTTTAATTTCATTTGTGTGTGTGTATATATATATATATATACATATATATATATATATAACACTTTTCAACTTTTTAACGTATAGCTTATTTATTGGCTCCACCTTCTAAGCTGTGTAAATACATTTATTATTTATATATAATGATATAAATTAATGTATTTTATTAATTAAAATATAATTATTTTGTCTAAATTAATTAGAGCTATGTCGAATATTCTTACCTTATATTAATAGGTTAGAATTAATTTTATCAATTACACAAATAAAATAAAAAAATAAATAAAAAGCTAATTAATCATGAATATATTTAATGAAATTTATTTAACTGATTCATATAAGATAAGAATATTATATATTTAGAAGGAGATCAATAGAAATAATTATTTTTAATTCATTAAAAATAAATTAAAAAGATAAAAATATTTTTTTTTAAATAAAGTTTTCCCAAAAGAAAAACCCTATGTGAATAATTTTAATATTTATCTTGAATTTATGTCATGTGTCCATTATTTATATTTTTTTATTTGATTTGATTTTAGCTAAACTTATTACATTTATATTTAATAGCTTAACTCTCTCTCAATTAATCTTACATTTTAATTTGATTTAATTATGACCAAATATAATTAATTTTAATAGTTTAAATCACTCTCAATTAATTTAAACTTTTAATGGTAAAGTTCAACAATGTAAATATTAGTTGCTTTAGGTACTTGATTCGTTAACTAAGAGGGCTCAATCAACAAGAACCTTGACATTTGATCATGCTCTAAAAAAATTCACTTGATTGCTAGCAAATGAATTGAGAATCGGTTACTTTCCCCACACTTTCTGTACTTATTTACATAACTTTTATTTTAGTTTAGGAGCTATTCTTATAATGTTATCAATAAATATGTATTAGTTGCATAATTTTTGTTTTAGGGCTATTCCTACAATATAAATATATATATTAGTTGTTTTTATGCAAAGTATAAAGTATCAAAGGTTTACTTTAATACTTTGATTCCATTATATATTTTTTATTTGCTTCTTTATTTGATGCAATGCATAATGTTTAGATTTTGTTTATATTTTATTAAATATTATTATAACCATATATTGTTATCTAATTTTTATTTTTTTCATTACTTATTTCACATTACAATTCAAATAAATAACAAACAAAATTTATTAGTTTTATTATAATTACACAGACTAGTATTCTTATAAAAACTAAAGACAATAACAGTTCAGTTTCAAAGATATATGTGTTTACTTAACACATGCTATTCTGACATGTGAAATTGTCAAAAGCATGGATGGAGTGAACAAAGCAATTAAGCCTAGCAACCCCGATATGCAAACATTGCTAACATTGATCTACGATTATAAGCGTAAAATCAGTATGTTAACGAGCAAAACTGACCGAGCCAACAGAATTTGTGACTAAAATCTGATTACGTGATCTTGGCATAGAAAAGATAAGTAGATCCGTTACCATCACTCATTTATCATCCGATAGTTTTTTTTTTTTCAATTTTTTAATAATATGGGGAGAGTAGTGGATCCAATATCTTTAATTTTCATACATTTGAATATGGTTAATTTACATAATATTTAAATAGTTTATTATATTTTTATGATCAGGTTATTAATATCAAAATTCGAATTAGACAACAATTTATGTTAAATATTTAAATCCTCTGGATATGTGAATTTTTTTTGTGATAAGGATTTGCATGCCGAGAATCTTTAAGCAAAAGTAAAATTTTTACATTTTATAAATATGTAAGCGAATATTAAATTTGGATATGCAATAATATTAGCATTGGCAAGGTGGATTTAAATAATAAATTTAGATATTCGATACAATTTGGACAAAAAAAGTTATTTTCATTGAGTGATTATTAGATAATAGAAAATAGAAGATCTTGAATGCTATTCGAAATTTAGAAGAACTACGCGGAGACTATTGAATTGGATATCCAAAATTTCTTGTATGAATCTATTATAAACAATACATCTAATATCTAAACTCAAAAATTATTCAAAATCACGGATACCATATATCTAATTTTTTACAATTTATTATCATTCCCCAAAAATAATGCCGTAAGCTTCTTGAGTTAGGTGTATGCATGGTCCATTTTTACTTTCAAGTTGAAGAAGCCTTTGGTTATAGAATCGATTCTTTACTTCTTCCTTTTTCTTTTCTTTTTCTGCTTCTGTCTGTGCTAATGAAAGCTGCTTCATTCAAATTGCATAAGGTACAAGAAAGGAAGCACAACTTTTATAGTTAAAGCTAGTAGAAAATGTATCTTTCAACTTTCCTTCAAAATTGGAGTAGCTTCTTTGTTTCAAACTTTGCGTGAGACGAGATTTATCTTGAATAGTTGATTGATAAATTAAATAAAAAAATGAAATACACAGAGAAAAATTAAATATTAAATTATAGGATAAAAGTATATTTTATGTATAATCTCGTAATCATTTATATGTGTCTAAATCACATTTTACAGTCAAATATTGCAAACAATGATTATAATAATGGTATAAAAAAATAACATATGTTAACATGAACTTGTAATAGATATAGTTATTTATTAAAATAATATTTTATTACTCCATTTTAGGATGACTCTATTTCCACATATAGTTTTAATTTCTTGCAAACAAATATTAGTTATTTTATTATTTATTTTCTTTTATTGATAATGATATTGTCTAATAAATATAATATCACGTAATTTGAATTTTTATTTGACTTTTTTTTATTTTATCGTTATATTTTTTATTGCGTACAATAGCACAGCATACTTTTTCCTCGTCATTTTTTTAATTTTTTAATTATAAAACATTTTTGTTTTTGTCATTTTTTCAACTCTATCGATAAAAGGGCCAAAGTATGCTAATTAGATTTGTCAAGTATTAGATTCTTCGTCAAAGTTTGATGACTTTAGAGAATTTGAATAAAAATATTAGATATATTAAATAAATTTGGATAAAAAAGATACCTACTTGAAATTAAGATCAAGCTTTGACTTTAATATTCAAAATTCGAACCTAATTCGATCATTATTTTAATCATATAATATTTTTTATATTTATTATATTATATAAAAATAAATGCATAAAATATTATAATGTAAATTATTCATATTTTAATATTTATAAAAACTAATAAGATTTAAACAAAAATTATTCATGCTTTTATTGTTTAAATTTAAAAAAATTAACTAAATTTCAATTGAAAATATGGTATAATGTGGAAAGAAAAGTGTAACTGATAAATTACTTCTTTTAATTACGCAAAAGTAATTTATTAAATATAAAAAAATAACAATGATAAATAAAAAAAATACTTAACTAATAATTATCGACACCATTAGACAAACCCTTTAATAATATAAAGGAATTTAAAAAAAAAGTTAATAACTGTTCAACTTTACATTTTTTTTTTCTTTCTTGTTTGGGAGCTTCCCTCTCGTTATTTTGGAAGTTTTCTATCTTTCTGCTAAGATTTCTTCATTTTTTTTTTTTTGTTTTTCTATTTTTTGTGTTTTGATTTCTTTCTATTTTTTTTTTTAGATAGCTTGAAGCAGTGTCTTTTCTTGTCTGTCAAAGTCTTAAGAGGTCACTGGTCACTGTTTTAGGTATTGTCTTTCTCTAGAGGTCAAGAAGTTACAAAGAGGAACACCAATTAAGGCTAAAGAATTGAAACGGTTTTTCACATTTCTTACTGATCAATCCATTACAATGTTGGTGTTCTAAAGTTTTCAATACGGTGCCTAGAAGTTTGGTAGCTACAGATGTAGAATGGAAGATCTGGAGATCATATTAGAGGAAGGTGATGAGCAAAGTCTTACGTAAGCAAGCAATTTGGTGGTTGGATTGGTAATTTCTGACAAGATATTGAATAAAAGAGGTGTTATGAACATTCCAAGACAGATCTCGCCAGCCAAAATCACCCCATGGATTTGGTATCTCATTTAGATCTCATGAGGCCATGAATAGAGCAATTAAGGAGGGGCCGTGGTCTTATATGGGGGCATGGATGGTGTTGCAAAAATGGCTAAAAAGATGTACAGCGAAAGAGCTTAATTTCAATGAAATTGCCTTCTGGGTGCAAGTACATAAGCTGCCAATGGAGTTAATAATGAAGAAGAATGTAGAGTGAATAAGGAACAAATTAAGGCAGCTGGTTGAGGTAAGGAGCCACCTAATAGGGAAAAAATTTGGAAGGAATTACTTGCGAATAATAGTTTGGTTGAAGACACAAAGTTCCCTAGTGGATGGCCTTTGGTCTCCAAAAGAAGGCAAGGAGAAGAGATGGATACATCTAAAGTATGGAAAGTTATCTGATTTTAGCAATGCATGTGGAAGAAAAGGTCATCTGCTCAAAAGATATGGAGACGCAGCTATGGTGGCGGTGTATGATAATTCTAAGCTTAGATATGAAGCACATCTTACGACGACACAGGGTAAATCGAGTTTATGCAGTAGAAGGCAAGAATAACAAAAATAAAGAGATGGAAGGTAGCAAACAAATAAAGGCTGATGAAGTTTCAGAGGAGAAGAATGGCTGGAAAAAAGACAGGAGGGTGGCGCCTAAAGATGCGGTGGAAGAACGAGTGGAAAAAAGGGGAAAAGATTCTAGTCAGTAGTGAACGGGAAGTAGGAGCTATTACTATGGCAATTAAGGTGAGTGAAAAGAGCAAGAAAAACAGGAATAAGCACTCTAATGTAGTAACTTTGTCCACATCAGACAATAACTTACATACTATAGTTGTGTCTAATTTTAAAGAAATATTAAGGGAGTTAAGGAGTGCACATATGTAGGAAGTGAGGAGCGTAACCAAATTAAAAACCTTCGACTCGGTGGCAAAACAAACCATGCCTACTTGTTCAAGTTGAGTATTTTCCACTCTCAAACATATTACCTTATTGGATCAGCTTGATAGAAAGGAAAATACTCAACTTGAACAAACCAAACCAGCATACCAATGTGAGGAAGATAGTGGAAAACACCAACCCAAAGCTTTACTTGAAACTATAGGTAAGAACCCCTAACTGCAAGCAAATGGTCTAAGATACACAAACGGTAACCCGTTCCCTTGAAACAAACAAAAGAGAGAACATAAAATCTTTTGTGAACTATAACATAGGTGGAGAAGTGAAGGAAGAAAAGGGGTACAAGACTAGGGGTAAAGGGGTAGTAAAGGAGGAATGTTGCCAATATATGGTAAAGCTGCCACCAGAGGGAAAAATTGAACTGTACATTTCGAGAGTCGATAGGGTAAGTATGAGGAGCGAAATATCAGAGAAATTATTGGCGTCAGGTTTTAGGATGCTTCACTTGAAGAGGGCAGATAGTGAGAACGAAAAAATATAGTTTAAAATTTCAAATTGGAAAAAAAAAAAACAATCTGCAGTCAAAAAGAAGAAAGAAGTAAGCATGCAAGTGAAGTAATAGCTGCGAATGTTAAAAAAAATCAAATAGCTGAGATGTTAGGAGGTCTTCAAAAAATAGAAGAAAGAAAAGGATATGCACTGGAAGAATGAGAATAGAAGGTTTAGAAGAAGAGTTAGTGGAAGTCCTAGTTGCTACTGACTATGAAAGAAAGCTGAGAGAGGCAACTCAAAAGAATAGTAGGAAGTTCCTAATAGAAGAAGGCGATAGTGGGCAGCCTAGAACAACCACAGAAAAACCATGAAGTTTATATCTTAGAACTGTCAAAGGCTTGGGCCAACCTTGACAAGTCAAGCTCTCGAAGAGCTGAAGAAGAAATATCACCTAAACATAATATACTTAATGAAGATAAAAAAAATAAAAATGAAAATTTGGAGAAAAAGAGGAAAAAAGGTATGAAGAGAGCATGTATGTGAATCCAGAAGGATTAAGTGGGGGTTTAGTATTATGGTGGAAAAAAAGGTGTTAATGTAGGTGGTAACAAGTAACAAAAACATTATAGAGACTATTTTACTCTATCCTAACAGATTTATAAAATGTAGAGTTTGTTAGATTTATGGTGGCCTTACTTTTAGTTACAAGAAGAACATTTGGGAACTGGTGAAAAAGAAGGAAAAGGGCATTACTGAACCTTGGATGTGTATTGGAGATTTCAATGAGGTGGAAAGTAATAAAGAAAAAGAGGCAGGACCAAAGAAAGGACAAAAAAGAGTGGAGAATTACTAGTAATTCATTATGGAGTGCAACCATAATGAGGTACATTTTCAAGGGAAGAGGTTCACTTGGTTCAGTATTAAGAAGTAGGAATTAATTAAAGAGACTTCATAGAGTCTTAGTGAATTGGGAATGGATGGCAGAGTTTGCAAATATGTAGGCACTTAACTTTCCTATAATAGCTTCTGATCATTCACCATTGGTTGTGAATATAGACTTTAGATATAAAAAAGCACTAAAAAAATTCAAATTTGAAGCAGGTTAGGTGAAGAAGGAGAGCTGTGAGCAGACTATTAGGGAAAGATGGAGTATACAGTATAATGGGACAATCACACAGCAAGTGATTAAAATACTAAATAAATGCAAATGGCTTTTAAAAGATGGAGCAAGAATACATTACCTAACAACAGAAAGGTGACTTAAGAGCGTTGAAGTAAAAAAGTTGCAAGAAAATCAAGTCCCAAATCAATACATTCAGAAGATGAGGGAAATTAAGAATAAATTGAAGTTTGGGGGGAGGGAGAAAAGTGCTAGTCTTTAAGAGCAAAACAGCATTGGCTTATGTTAGGAGATAAATCAATCCACAATGCAAAGGAGACAAAAATTAGTTACTTAGGATCAAAGGATGGAAAAAGGATATGAGAAGAAACTAATATCATGGAAAGTTTCAAAGGGTAATTTATGAAACTCTTTAGAACAGATGGGATAGGAATTAGGGGAAAGTTTTACAGCATGTGCTAAGAGTGGTGATAAGTGATATGAATGACACATTGGTAGTTGAGGTTACAAACGAGGAAGTGACAGAAGCAGTTCTCCAATTAGGGCAAACAAGGCCCCTAGAACAAATAGTTTCTGTTAGGAAAAGATAAGAAGAAAAAGACAACACAACCTGAAAGAAATAAACTTTTTATAACTTAATGACTGATTAAAACAAAACAATGTGAAGTGCTATATATATAGGCCTAAATCGAAACAAACCAAAGCTTTCAGATCACTCCATCACTAATAAAGGTGCACTACAACCAGTAGCATATTATTAGCAACAATACCCACTACATAATCGATTAAAACAAACTTCTAACTACTAACAACCCATGATCCCAACTAACGTGGTAACAACCTTTGAATCACATCTCAACACTCCCCCTTGATTCAAAGTTGCACACACCAAGCAATCCTGTGAAGTAGTAGAACTTCTCCTTTGATAAAGCCTTCGTAAGTATGTTCGCCAGCCGCTCGTCGATACTACAATACCTCAAGGCTATCTCCTTCTTTCCTGCAAGGTCACGAATGAAATAGTGATGTAGCTCGATATGCTTTGTTCTGTTATGAAATGTTGGATTCTTTGTCATAGAGATCGTTGCTCTATTGTCACCAAATACCTCTGTTGGTCCTTCTTGTTCTTGTTAAAGTTCAGTTAACACCCTTCTTAGCCAAATGGCTTGACAAGCTGCTGAAGTTGATGTAATGTACTTAGCTTCCAAGGTTGACAATGCCACTGTTGCTTGTTTCTTTGAGCTCTAAGTGATCACTATTGATCCTAGAGTGAAAACATTAGCCGAAATGCTTCGTCTATTATCCAACAAACCTGCCCAATCACTGTTTGTGAAACCACATAATCTAAATTGAAAACTTTAAAGTACCAAATTCCATAGTCCATAGTTCCAGCAGTATAACATGAAACCCACTTTGCTGTTTAATAATGAACCTTTGAAAGTCGTTGCATGAACTTGGAAATAACACCAACAAGAAATGCAATATCAGGTCGAGTGTGCACTAAATAAGTCAAGCCTCCAACCAAGTTCTGAACCTCCTAGCATCTCCCATTTTTGCTCTATCTTCATGCTGCAATTTTTCATTAATATTCATAGGTGTAGCTACAGGCTTGCAATTAAGCATGCCAAATTTATTGAGGAGGTCCCTGGCATATTTCCTTTGTGAAATCAAAATTCTATCTTCAACTTGGTGGACATCAAGGCCAAGGAAATAATGCAACAAACCCATATTTGACATCTCAAATTTGTTCATCATTTGAGACTTAAGCTCATCCACAAGAGAATTGGAGGAACTAGTGTATATGATATCATCAACATAAAGACAAACAATGATGAAATCATTTTTACCTTCATTTTTCACATACAAAGTGGGCTCGTTCTCACTTTTCATGTACCCATTTTTTTAAAAATACCCATCGATCTTGCTATACCAAGCTCGTGGAGCCTGCTTTAATCCATACAATGCCTTTTTCAACTTATACACTTTTATTTCATTGCCCTCCTTTATGGAACCTTTTGACTATGCTACATAGACCTCTTCTTGTAAATCTCGATTAAGAAATACCAACTTGACATTAAAATAATAAACAGGCCATTGCAATCTTATAGCTAATGCTAAAACAAGCCTTACAGTTTCAAATTGAGCTAACTGGAAAAAATGTTTCTTCGAAATCAACACCATATTTTTGCACATATACTTTCACCATAAGATGAGCTTTGTGCTTTTGTATGCTTCCATCTACAGCAAATTTTACCTTGAACTACAACTTCAAACCAACTACATTTTTACCTTTCTGTAAGTTAACCATTTCCCATGTTTTATTCTTTTCGATAGCTTTCATCTATTCCATCATTGCTTTCTGCCACTCTTCTTTTTTAGTCGCTTCTCCATAATTTATAAGGTTTGAAATAGTGAGAGCAAACTAACAAGATGCATATATATTAGCCAAAGATCTAAACTTCCTTGGCGGTGTCTTATCTGAAGACTCTTCAAGAGTTATGGATGAAAAATTTCGCTTTGTGTTGCTGAAGTTGATGAACTTGCTAATGTCGTAAAAAAACCAATAGGTGAACTCAAAGGAGTTGGCTCTTGTCTTTTGTCTCAAGAGATTCCAACTGGCATAGGAATCTTTTATTGTGCTTGCTCTTTACTCCAATCCCAGCTTGCATTTTCATCAAATATTACATCCCCTCTAATTGAAATCTTACAACTAAGAGGATTATACAATCTATATGCTTTGGGTTGAGTACACTAACCAATAAAAATGTATTTTTCAGATTTTCATCAAACTTTTAAAGAACTTGAGAATTTACCAAAGTATAAGCATACACCCAAAGGCTCGTAAATGACTTACAGATTGTCTTCTTTCATGCCAAGCTTCATATGGTGTTTGATTCATAACAGCCCTTGTTGGTGAAAGATTCAATAAATAGACAGATTTTTCTATAGCTTTTGCCAAAAATTGATTTGAAAGTCCCCTTGCTTATAGCATGCTTCTTGCCATCTCCACAACAGTTCGATTTTTTCACTCAGCGACACCGTTTTGCTCTAGAGTATAAAGAGTTGTTAGCTCTCTATGGATGCCATTTTGTTCACAAAACAAATTAAATTCGTTGGACACGAACTCTCTACCTCTATCTGTGCAAAGAACTTTGATGTGGCAACCACTTTGATTTTCCACCATAGCCTTAAATTTTTAAAACTTTTCAAAAGTTACTGACTTGTTTTCCAAAAAATAAACCTAACTCATGCAACTATAATCATCAGTAAATAGCAAGAAATAAAGACTCCGACCCAAATACTCTATTTACATAGGCCCACATAAATCAACATGAATTAATTCTAGACATTTTGAAGCTCTCCAAGCTTTTTTGACAAGAAATGGCTTCCTAGTTGTTTTCCATAAACACATCTTTCACATAAATCAATAGAGCTAATTTTTGGTAACCCCTAAACCATACCTTTATCACTTAGCAACTTCAGGCCTTTAATGTTAATATGCCTGTACCTCAAATGCCATAGCTTCGAGTCATCCTTTACACTTGCAACAAGAGCAAAATTCTCTATGTTAGAAACATCCAACAGGAACATCTTGTTTGAAGTCATGCTGATATGAACCTTTTGGCTTGATTTCATGTTCTGAATGACACATGCACTATCATCAAATGAAACAGAACATCCTTTAGCCATTAATTGTCAAGTACTCAATAAATTGTATCATATATCAAGTACAAATTGAACATTGTCCAACACTTTTACTTTACCATTGCTAGTGCCAACTCTTACCGTGCCTTTTCCTTCAACCGGCATCTCATTTTTGTTGTCGATCTGCACCTTTATCCTTTACATCTCATCAAGCTTTTAGAACAAAGATTTGGTGCCTACCATATAGTTCGAAGAGCCACTATCTACAAACCATAAATCGCTTGGTTTATGGTTAGTATCAATACAAGCCATAAAAAGCTTGTTTTCTTTTTCATTTTCTGCTGCAAAATTCATCTTTTAATCTTTGTACCAATAATCAGCTTTTATATGCCTGTATCCCTTGTAATGATAACATTGAATACCTCTCTTCATGTTTGCTTGCTCATTGAACTGCCTTTATCCTTCATACCTTCCTCTGCCTCTGTCGTTATCACAATCATGATTGAGAGATCCTCTTTTTCCTCGACCTCTGCTTGCTGAACGGTCACTTTTTCCATGTTTGGCGGTTGTCTCCTTCACTTGAAATGCCTTCTCTTCGTTCTTTTCAAGCGATATATTGATTCTTGACTCATGAGCTTGAAGAGATCCCATCAGTTCATCAACGGAAAGAACTGAAAAATCCTTAGCTTCTTCTATAGCAGCTACCACATTGTCAAATTTTGGAGTCAAGCTTCTCAATACTTTTACAACGATCATCTTATCTGAAATTTGCTCACCATAGGAGTGTATTTGAATGACTATTGCCATTAGTCGTGACAAAAAATCAGCAATTGACTCACTCTTCTTCATAGCCTAAGTTTCAAAGTCGCGTCTTAGTGTTTGCAATTTCACTGTTATAACCTTTGAATCACCTTGGAACTCCTTGTGCAAAATTGACCATGCTTGCTTTGATATGGTTGCCTTTGCAATCCATGAGAAAATAGTGTCAAGAACTACTTGTTGGAGAATGAACACAGCTTTGGCATCCCTTTTTTTTTGTTTCTTTCATCCTTTCCTCCTCTTCTTCATTGGGTTCTAATATATCAATGAACCCATACTCTGCCAAGTCCCACAGCTCCTATGATCTGAGTAATTTCTTCACCTTAATGCTCCACCACTCATATTTCTCACCACTGAAAATCGGTATGAGTGGTTGAGAGGAAGAAAACCCATCTGCTACCATTGATCTCTCATATATCACTCTTTAAACTCAAAAAGAGCACTTTTTCTCGTGTTTCTCTCAAATACCCAATAGACTCAAGCTCAACGTATTTCACTCTTTTGCCTAAAAGACCAAACTTAAATTTATTAGGAAAAGATAATAAGAAAGAGACAACACAACCTGATAGAAATAAAACTTTTTATAACTTAATGACTGATTAAAATAAAACAATGTGAAGTGCCTATATATATATATATATATGCCTACATGAAAAAAACAAAGCTTTCGGATCACTCCGTCACGAACAAAGGTCCATTATAACCACTAGCATATTATTAGCAACAATACCCACTACATAATTGACTAAAAGAAACTTCTAACTACTAACAACCCATGACCCCTACTAACTTGGTAAGAACTTTTAAATCACATCTCAACAGTTTTAGTGAAATCTTTTACAAAACATTTTGAACAATAATAAAGATGACATTGTGAAAGTAGTAACAAAGTTTGTTTAAAGAAGTGGAAATGCCTCAAGAGCTTAATAAAATAGATGCGATGCTCATCCCTAAAGTTAAAGGTCCTAAATTAGTTACTCAGTTCAAACCCATTACGTTGTGTTTGTTTTTGTATAAGGTCATCTCCAAAATTATAGAGAATGGGCTAAAACCTTTCCTTGATATACTTATAAAAAAAAAAAGCAGAGTGCCTTTGTAAGGAATAGGCAAATTCATTATAATTGCTCAAAAGGTATTTAACAATTAAAAAATCAGGAAAAAATGTAAAAAGTGTGAGATGGCTTTGAAGCTTGATATGAACAAGGCTTATGATAAAGTGGAGTGAGATTTTTTGGAAGTTATGCTTAAGAAAATTGGCTTTAAATGTACATTGATTTGTTGGATTATAAAGTATGTTAGTACCATGTCATATTCTCTATCATGCTAAATGAAAGTCTTTTCCTAGTTTTAGTAGTTCTAGAGGTCTCAGATCGAGTGACCTTCACTTGCCTTATCTTTTTCTTTATGTTGTGGATGCCTTTTTTGGGAAATCATTAAGGAAGTTCAAGCCAAAAATATAAAGGGTGTCCAACTTAGCAGGAACTGTCCCTTACTAACACATTTGTTTTTTGCAGATGACTCTTTACTTTTCTTAAAAACAGATACAAAGAATTAAGAGAAGATGGCCTTATGTATAAAAAAATATTATTGTGCTTTGGGTCAGGTAGTGAATTTTAAAGTCAACCATTATGTTTAGTGCAAACGCACCTCAAGAGCTGAAAGTGGAGATTAAAAACTGTATGAGGGTTAAAAGGGCAAAGAATCCAGGTATCAACTTGGGTACTACATCGCTTTGAGGCAAGACAAAATGTGAAGCAAAGGGATATGTAAAAAAGAAAGTTATTAGAATGCTATCCAACTAGAAATAAAAGATTGTATCTCTTAGGAGAAAGAGGTGTTGATTAAAGTTTCAATCACAATGCATACCATGGCATGTTTTAAGATATCAAATAAATTATGTGACTCAACTAATGTTGCTGTTGCTACTGTCTAGTGGGGGCAAACAAATGAAGAAAGAAAAATTCATTGGAAAAGTTGGATGACTTTAACAATGGCCAAAAGCCTCGGTGGAATAGTATTTAAGGTTCACAATCTTTTCAATGATGCCCTTTGGGCTAAGCGATGCTAGAGATTGTTAATGAACATGAAGAACTCCATAGGCAAACGTACTTAAAGGAACTAACCTTTACCACAAAGACAAGATGTGTTGGAAAAACTAAGCAAATTATGCAGCGAAATTTTAAATTTTTTTAAATGGATCATACTAGATCATGTTGTCATACGTAATAAAACAACATAATCAATTACCTAAGTTGTAGATCTACAGATGTTGTCCAAGAATTCCTAGAGTGAATCCATGTGAAAGCTTTAACCAACTAACCATCTTCACTATTCTCTAATTCTTGGATGGTAGAGTGTGTGAGCACCCTTTGTTTCGATCAATGCCGAATTTATATAGCTTGATTCTCTTTCAAGACCATCTTATGCAAACAAGTTTTAAATCATGAGATGTTATGATAGAAAACCCTATGAGCGGTTCAATGGTCTACCCTGAACCCTAGGCTGCTACTTTTTACTTATATCAGGTAACAATGTAGTCCAATTTTTTAAATTTAATTAATATAATTTTTTTACCAACTCTTCAAAACCCTAATGAAGTGCCACCCAAGTATGGGTATAAGCCTCAAGTTCGACCAAGCCTTACTGTACATATACATGATTTTGGCCCAATATTTTAAAGAGTTAAAGCTATATAATTTGAATATTTAATTTAATTTTAATTAAAATATTAATTTTATTTAATCAAATGATTTTTCATAACTCTAATTCTAATTTGAAATAAAATCATGACAATTTTATTTGAATAGAATAATTATGTAATAATTATCAAAATAAAATTTAGTAAAATAATTAATTTAATCACAAATTAAAAATAAATAAATAAACTAATTTTTCTTAATTTATTTAAATTTTTATTCATTTTCAATTCAAAAATAATTGAAAGTTATATGTAAAATTGAACTTTTTATGAATCGGATAAAACCAGTAAAAAAATCAAAAATAAAAAAACCAATAGAATTAGCTTTTACTATTAGGCCTAAATGGAAACTACATTCAACTCCAAATTATACTAAATATCGAGCCCAAAATATAACCCAACAACAAGGACCCATACAAAAGCTCTAAACCTAAAACCACAGTAAAAAAATAAGAACCCATTAGTCCAAAGTAAAAACCCATTCCATTACCCATCAGGCCATCAATATATCAGGCCATCAAGCCATTAGACGACCATTCTCATCTGACTCTCGTTAAGATTAACCCTAAAGCCCCTACATCATCCACAAGCAGCAAAGCAGTAGCAACCAAAGTTGAGTAGCTGACCGCAGGTCCAAGCTTCCATAAAAAAATCAAAGCGGTACCGAGCCAGTCGCCAACCGCCAGCTCCAGTCCACTGTCTGGTTAGTTCTCTCTCTCTCTCTCTCTCTCTCTCTCTCTCTCTCTCACAAATCCGTTGAGTAAAAGTGTTTTAATATCAAACAAATCATAAGTTGCCATTCAATAACCCAATCTTTATTAACGTTGAAATTTTATTTATATCAAACAAACCATAAGTTGAAATTTATCGAGCATGATTTACAAGAAAGTGGCAAAAAATTCATCGTTTAAATTTAAAAAATATTAATGATATAAGATAAAAAAACATAAAAGAGTGTAAAATTAATGTACATAAATCTTACTCAAATATATTCCAATCTTAAATATATTAATAAAATATTAATGATATAAAATAAAAATACAGAGAAAAGTGTAAAATTGATAAATAACTCTGCCATTTATACCTTTCTAGAAAAAAAAATAATAGCCATTTTTTAATATTGCTATATATATATTTTTTGACCAAAAAAATATTACTAGATATAAATACTTAGTTCTTTTTAAGCATTTATTAGAATTTAAAAAATTTTAAGTTAAAAAGTTATGTTAAAATTTTAAATAAAAATAAGTTATTTATATTTAACGTATTGTATTAATTATGTTTAAATATATAATATTATGTTTATTAATTACATTGCAAAGTTTGTTAATGGCTGCTACTTTTTGTCTACGTATCACTTGGCCTATGCCCTCCTCAAAAGCAATTATATTTATATGCGTTTTTTTTAACACTTAAATATTATTCGTTTGAAACTTCTCTTATTATATTACATGTTAAGTACATCTCTCCACCAATCCTAGTTATTGGTTTTGATATGCTAATAGGAATATGACTTTATAGTACACTGTATTTTACTTTTTAAAGCATAGAAAATTCGTAGTATATACTTTACATAGGAAATAATATATGCAACTTTGTTTACATTTGTGATGCTAGGATGGACACCGTTGATAGCTCTGCAGCAACAAGTCAACCATCATCAGACCAACCTTCTCAATTTGTTCGATCAAAATCTGATCTTGCTTGGGCTTATGTAGTGGAATCAAGAGGTAATGATGGAGAAAAGATGTATACATGTACTTTTTGCTCTAAAGTTGTGAAAGGTGGAGGCATTAATAGAATGAAAATGCATCTTGCTAGCTAAAGGAGTGACGTTGGGCCATGTAAGAAAGCCCCTTTGGATGTTCATTTTAGAATGCAAAGAAAGTTAAATGAATTTCAAGAACAAAAAGAGAGAACGAAATGAGTGGGGAAGAAATAATCCATCCGGACATAGTATGCGTCAATTTGAAAGTGACATTCCAAAAAGAGATGTTAGAATTCCCGAAGAAGGTAGTAGTTTATCAAGCAAAAAGAAGAAAAGAAGTTCAAACACTGCTCCTTATTTTCCTAGTGCACCAATGTCGAATCACAACCTATTACTAAGGCTCCATTACAAAGGAAATTGAGGTGGCATCAAGCAGACTTGGCTATTGCCTGATTTTTCTTTGATGCTTCTGTTCTAATGAATGCTACTAATTCTTTTTATTTGCAGGCAATGATTGATGCTATATCATGCATGGGTTTGGGATAGAAAGGTCTTACTTACTATGTTTTGCGAACCAACTTACTAGAGGACTCAAGAAAAGAATTGCAATTGCTTGCTGATTCTTATAAAAGCATTTGGGTTGAATGTGGATGCACATTAATAGGAGATGGTAGGAAGTACATAAGGCAAAAATCTTTAATCAATTTCCTAGCGTATTGTCCAAGAGGAATATACTTCATCAAATCTAGTGATGCATCAAACATGATTTCAGATGCTCAAACTCTTTGCACTTTGTTTGTTGATATTATTGGTCCGCGCAATGTGGTTCATCTAGTTACAGATAATGCTGCCAATTATAAAGCTGTCCAAAGATTGCTTAATGAGAGTATCCTAATATTTTGTGGTCACCATGCGTAAGACATTGTTTGAATTTGATTTTCAAAGATATTGCTAAAATACCTTATGTGGAGAGTTTAGCTCAGCATGCTTTTTCTTTTTTGTTTTTATGTATAATTACAAGTTGACTTTGAGTTGCTTAAGAACAAGAGATGGGTGGATAAAGATTTTACGACCTGGTGATACACGCTTTGCTACAACTTTTATTGCCTTAAAGAGTCTTCATGATCATAAGTGTGATTTGCAAGTCATGGCTACTTTTAGAGAGTTTAATGCTTGGAACGTGTCCAAATCAATGAAAGCAAAACAAATTTAGACTATTACCTTGGACAATCAATTTTGGAACAATTGCTTGGGGACTATCAAAATTATGTCTCCACATGTACGGTTGTTGAGAATCATGGATTTTGATGAAAAACCAGCTTTAGGTTATGTTTATGAAGGAATGTTGAAAGCAAACAAAGCTATAAAGGAAACATTTAAGTATAAAAGGAGATTGTATGAGCCTTATATTTCAATTTTGGAGGAGAGATGAGAGCATCAATTGCGTCAAGATCTCCATGCTGCTACTTGTTGGTTGAATTGGGCTTTTCAACATGGCAAGGAAAATTATTGTCAAACCCCAGATATTATGGATGGGCTCTTAACTATACTCATCAACAAATATATTGCATGTAGTAGCAAAAAATTTATAGATGACTTTTTTATTTTTCAAGAGCGTAAAGATGGTTTTGGAAATAAGCTGGCTCTTACTTCTAGCAAAACTACAAGGCTAGATAAAATAAATTAATATCTAATCTGACATTTTTTTTTAGAATTATATGAAATAACATGCAGTTTTGTTATTTATTTACTATATTTTCATTTTTCTAGATAAGTGGTGGAGGTTCTTTGCATATGGTGCTCTTAATTTGCAAAAATTGGTAACAAGAATTTTTAGTCAGACAGCTTCATCCACTGGTTGTGAACGAAATTGGAGTGTGTTTGAAAGGATACATATAAAACAAAGAAATGGGTTGGAACATCAAAGGCTAAATGATCTTGTCTTTGTTCATTATAATCTCTATTTGAAGAATAGGTACATAGTTATGATTTATAACTAATACCTTATGCACCTTTAATTAATTTGAAACATTTTTTATTATTTAATTGAGTTGTTTGAAAATTAATTATATTGTTTTAATTCGTAGAACATTTAACAAGAATACATCCTTGGATCCTATTGATATTGAATGTATCAACAATATTGATTCTTGGATCATTGAGGATGAACCCTCATTAGAAGTGGATTTAAACTTTGAAGAGTTGAAAAATATGATTGTTGAACAAAGAGAAAATGAAAATTTTGATGGTTAGTAATTGCATTTGAAATTTAAGATTTAAATTAATTTATAATTAATAAATAATTAGAAAAAATTACTTTTATCATTCATTTGTAATTATTATTAGTGTTGCTAAATGAAGCTAAAACTCGTTTTTATGTTTCATAGCTTTAGATTTTCGACATTTTTATTTATATTTACAGCTTTAAGTTGAGAACTTGACAACTTAATTTTGTTGGAGTTATTGTTGATGCATAGTAATGACACATTGCATTTTGTTGGTTTTGTCTTTGAAAGTTTGAAATTTTATATTCTTTGATATAATTTACAAACTTATAATAAATTTTTATGTTGTTTATATTATTTATTTTTATTTTTTAAATTTAAAATTTTTTCATTTATTTTATTATTTTTATGATTTTTATAATTTTTTAATTATTTAATATAAAAAATTAATTAAACGTTAAATTAAAAATTAATGATACAATCTATTTGATCACTAATTCGGTTTTCTCAAACTTCCTAATGACGGTTCTCATGCCATAAAGATTGACTTCTTGGCAAAAAGAAAAAAACAATTTAATACGGTATATAAGTAGGAAACTACTAATGAACACATATAACTATGCTCCAAAGCAACGTCTTTGACTCTTAAGCCAAGTGCTAAAGCTATGGGCTTTCCCAATAAACCGCTTGCACGATCTAAAGTTTGAACACGTGGCCTTGACCAGTCTTTACTCGCCCACCTAAGAAAAAATCCTGTATTTATTTATTAACTTAAACGATAAGAAGTTTAGTATTTAAATAAAATTTTAACGAATTAAAAAAATAAATATTAAAATTTTTATTTAAAATTTAATTTAATTCGATTTTAAGGTAATTAAAATTTAATGTGATTATTAAATATAGATAAATTTCGTATAAAAAAATAAGAAAATATCCTACTCTTGTTCAATATAATCCTAATTAGGGCTGAAAACTTAGCCAAACCATTCACGACGAGCTACTCCAGTTTGTTTCAAAAATATTAGAATTCATTCTATTATTTTCCACCCATATTTAAATTTATAGAATTCATTCTAGTATTTTCTACCCCAATTTAAATTTAAACAAGCTTAGGTATTCAAATGAGTCCGGTATTTATTAAAATCCTATTACCCAAATTTAAATTTAAACAGTTTGGTTCAAATTAAATGTCCTATTACCAACTCGAGTTTTATTTTTAATATATTTTAACATTTTTATATGTATTATTATTCTTCATTACTTGTCTCCAACTTTACCTTTTAAATATATAATTTAAAGTGAATACGTATAAAAAAACATAAATTAATTCAGTCTGCACAGGAATCTAAACAAATAAAAAAACAAAACAAGGAAATCGTAATTAAAAATGCAGGAAAAAAGGAAAAACAAATCCTCGGATATCAAAACCAAGCTCATTTTCATAAACTTGAGTTGAGAATCCAACAAGTCCGGCAATTTTATATGCTGAAATTATTTGTGTAAACAACCTAAAACAACCCTAGTCATAACCTTTCGTCCACGTCGTCTGAATGAATCATTCACCGTACAGGAAACTTTTGATCCTACGGCTTAGGTCGGATCTCATTACTGGGCATCGAAGAACCCATCATCTTCTGAAACTCCTCGAAATTGACACTTCCATCACCGTCCGAATCAACGGACTTTATCATCCTACCACAATCATCAACCGAACACTTTATCCCCAACCGATTCAAGACCAGATGCAACTCGTTCGTCGAAATCAGGCCGTTCTTGTCCTGGTCGTACAAATCGAAGGCGTCGCGTAGCTCTGAGGCGGCGTTGATAGCATCAGAAGATGAGCGGCAGAGAGAGCAGAATTCAGAGAGGTCAATGAAACCGTCTTTGTCGGTGTCGACGTCTTCCATGACGCGTTTGAGTTCCTCCTCTGTGTAGGTAGACCCCATTGTTTTCAAGACATCGCCAAGTTCGGTTACCGAGATCTTGCCGTCCTTGTTGGTGTCGAACTGGTTGAACACTCTCTGGAGTTCCTCCATGTTTTCCTGGGAGACGGAGGAGGTTTTCTGGGTGATGTTTGGTTGCGGGGCTGAAGTTGTCGACATGGTTATGTGAAATGCTAAATGGAGGGACAATGGAGGCTGGTTGACTAATTTTGGCTTGCAATTCAAGGGTGAAATCGGAGAGCTGGGTGGGGCTTTTATAGCCGAGGAGGGAAAAGGGTAAACAGAAAAACAATTTGTGAGTGAACTCGACAAAGCGCAGTGGGGCTCACCGATAATTTTACGTACTCACTCTATATAAATAAAGTTTGTTTAAAAAAATAAAAATAAAAATCTACAATTTTTTAAGTCAGTAGATTCCTAGAAAGGTAGGTAAAAAAATAAGTAATTTTTTTATTAGGATAATTTTTTTAAAATGGTTTGTAACTTTTGAAAAGGAAATAAGTAACTTTTTTTTTATATAATTTATTAAACAAAATATTAAAAGATATAATTATTTTTATTTTTTTAATTTATAATTTTATTTGATTTTATTTATTTTTATCAATTAAATAAGTATAGATTTAATTTTAATAATATATATATATATGAAACAATACATTAAAAGTAAACGTTTTTAAAAATGATTAATTAAAAAAGAATAGATTGTTTATTTAAGTGTGTTGTTTTTTTAAGGTAAGTAAAATCTTTAAAATAAATAGGTAATTTTTTGTAAAAAATTACTATTTAAAATGCTAAAAGACATAATTACTCTTATATGATTTTTTTTATTTTATATATTTAATTCGTGATACCAAAATCAGTAAAAAAAAAACTTTATAGAGAGTAGAGATAATATTTTTAATTTTACTAATAATATGCAAAACTATTATGTAGGTGAAAAATGTTTTAAAGAGGAAAAATAAATTATATATGGTAATTTTTAGAGAATAAATGGATAATTTTTAAGATTAAATGGGTTAATTTTCAAGAAGTTGCAAATTTTTTTAAAAAACATATTGTTTAAAATTTTTTTAAAAAAATTAATACTTCTATTTAATTATTTGATATTACAAATTCATTTGATACTTTTATAAATTTGTCAATTAAGTTAAGGTTATTTGATTTGTAGTACCAAATTCAATCAGTTATAAGTAGTATCAATAAACAAGATAAGAAATTTCATATATTTTCTCTATTTTCATTTGTATATATTTTTTCTATGCATAGTGTTAATGGTCTTTTTGGACAACTACGTTAAGTGGTATGGCATAAGAGTTAAGGAAACCCTAAGATAAACCTGTAAGGACAGAAGGCTATAAGGCACCGAGGGTTGGCCTCCAACATGCTTTCCGATGCTAAAATCAATATTTGAAGGAAATGAATAAGGAGAAAAAAGGGAGGAAAAGGATATCCAAGAGTATATATGAGCTTATCCTTAATGAGCAATGGAGAAAGCTTTTTATACTTATTTGGGATTACCTGGTAGGTCTTATGTTTCGCCCCCTAAATGATTGTAGGTGGTTTAAAGTATAGGTGACCTTAACTTGAGGTTTGAGATTCCATATAATCTTTACCATGTCAAGCATGGTCATTTTTTATTGTAGGTGGTTGAAAGTATAGGCGACCTGGACCTGAGGTTTGAGTTCCCACATGATCACTACTGATAGCATTAGTCCAATGACTACTATATTATAGATGTGTTAGCCTATTCTAGTGTGCTCAACATCAAGTTTATTGTTCATAGTGGCCATGTGGTAGAGTTATATTTGACAGGAGATCTGGTAGGGAGGGGCTTGGAAGAGAGTGCTTATAACTGATAGGTCTACAGTTATGGTAAGACCTACTTTTTGGTGTGGCTTGCAAGGCATTACCAGGTGTCGGGCTTGTACTATTAGGACTGCAACGGTAATTTAACTTCCTGAGCTCAACTTGTTTGCTTTGGGCTATAAATCTTTGCAATTCACATTGAAGTGCTACCAAAACCTTGTCAGAAGTTTTTTAATTTCTTCATCCAGTTAGATTTTATTGAGCTTTTAGGTGATTTGGTGATTTTCACGTGCTATTGCTATCTTTCAAGTCGAATAGAGATGAGAAGAATAGCAAAGTGATAGAGTTGCTAGAGAGAAGTTCTTAGGCTGATAGTGCCAAAAAATCTGATTTGGATCCAACAAAAATGGATCTAATAGTAGAGGAAGGGACTATGGTGGTTATTGGTGATGTAGCCAAGGGTGGCAATGGTGATGTAGCCAAGGGTGGCACAAAGAAAATGGATCGCACTACTGCTTGAGGTAATAATGGTGCTGAAAGTGTCCATAAGGATTAGTTGATGACATCTCTTACAATATCATTTTTGGCAGTTGCATAGTATGCACCTCCATAACTATCGTTATGAGTTTTACATTCTTAAAAAGGGTTGACTTTCGAGCCAAGATTAAGGGTGGAAGCAACATATGTTTCTTTGAGCATATGTTTAGGGTGACTTCCACCGACCACTAAATCTTTTCTTCACTACGTGCTTATAATAATGTAGGGTCACTGCTACTCAGATAATAAAGTTATCATGGCTTGTCATGGTGGCCTACTACACTGATTGTTGCCTAAAGGAGTAGCCTCCATACTGTGCCTCATTGCAAAGCCATATAGAGTGGATATGAAGGGCTTGTATATGTACTTAGCTGCTCGTGAGAAGAAGATAATGGTGAATGGCCCAGACTATTGTCATATAAAATAGTTTAATTTTTTTTACTATTGAATTGAAACTAAAGGATTTATGGTCCTTTTAGGTAAGATGGGTCATGCCTTGCGGTTTAAAAAAGAAAGACAAGTTGCCCATGAACGCTAGAAAGAAAGAGTACTACTATTACTACCTCGAGAACACCGTTGATTTGAAGCAATAGGTATTCCCAACAATATCTACAAGAATTGCCTTG
>JBBYHO010241585.1:0-43171 GCA_038382025.1 Adansonia gregorii | reverse complement strand
CAAGTAATTGTCTTTCTTTTTAAAGTTTTTATTTGATGCAGAAATAAGGAGAGAAAGAACAAAAAAAAGAATACAAAATGATAAAAGAAGAAAGATAGGAAAAGATGAAAAGAAAAAAAAAAGAGAGAAAGAAAGACATCATAAAAAATTTATAATAGTAAATTAAAATTATCTTCATATTGACATTATTCATATAATTTTTAATTTTGTAATATGCGTCACACAATGACCGCTTCTTTAATTTTTTTTTTTAAATATGGTCTTATTGTCTTAGATCCATCTTCAATCAAACTTCACTATTTTGGACTTATATTTAGGTGGGTTTAGATTATTTTAATTTGTGTATATAAAAATCAAAGAATATATTTTTATACGATTAAATAATTATGAATATAATTTTTTTCATTATAATTATTTTCTCTTATAGTTTTAATGTGTTTTAGTATAGGTGGAAGTCTAACTAATTATCATTTAACTATATTATAATTCTTAATTTTATATTTTAATAATTTATTGATTTACAAAAGATTAACTCTTACTCAAGAAACGCAGGCAAAGTATTTATCTCAATCATTTATTTTATATTTGTTGTTATACGTCAGAGTAAAATATTTAACTTAATCATGTTTCTTATGTTTTATGCTATATATTAATTAAACATTATATCATTTAACTATCTTAAAAATAAAAACTTGTAACGAAGTGTGGGATTGCACTCTAAAATATATTAAAGGAAAACTTATATTTTTCAAACTTAAAAGCTAGATTTTAAATTATTTAGAGTTTCCATTTTCATTCAAAAACTCTGGAAAAGTTGAATATTTTAACCTATTAAGAATTCCTTGAAACAAAAATACCAAGTGTTTTATTCCATGCGCATAAACACACCTTTTTAAGTAAACTAGGCTGTAAATTATGGAGCACTTGATAAATAATTTATAAATAATTTAATTTTTATTTGTTAATTTTTTAAGCTAAATAAATAATTATGAGTGATATTATAAAATTCGTTTATTAAATAAACTAAATTTGAATAGATCATGTTTAGTTTATTTTTATGTTTACGGACAAACTCATTATTAAATAATTTAAAACTCGTTTACCACTCGTTTATTATTCAAATATCATATAATTAATACTAATATTATTATTTTCTTTATTTATAATATAATTAATAACATACATCGGTTAAGTAAACGATTAACCAAAAGTGTAAGAATAAAGATATATTCGTTTTATCTCACTTCATTTACAACCTTAGGTGAAACTAAAATAGCGAGGACTATCAGATATATTTATGGGTTGAACTAATCTTTAGTGCTGTGAATTTGACTCAATTCGACCAATTTTGGACAAGATTTTAATGCTCAAGTGACCATCTTAACGCATGATATGATTTTATTTATAAATAAATGTATTTCTTTAATTTTAATTAAAATTATGGTTAAAAATGTTAAAAGATTAATATAAAATATTTTTGAATAAGAAGATGATCTATTTACATTACCATAAAATTAAATTATGTGTATATACTTTCATAATTTTTTATTTGATGAATTTTTTAACAAACCAACAGTTAGATCTAGCAATATAATTGTACTCATCATGTATATAAAATTTTGAATCAATTCGATATCAATTTTATATTGATTGAAAGTACTATTTTTAATATATTTAAAAATTGAAATTTTTTTTACTTAGAATAAATATTTATATATTTTTAATTTACTTGAAACCTCTATGTATAATCTGCATGAATATGCTATATATAATCTATATAAATAAAATATAAAATACAATAATTAAATTAAATAAATATTTATCATATATAAAATTAATTTAATTTTATATAATTTTATAATTTTTTATTCTACGAACATTTTAAAGATTAATGTTGAAGGTTAAATATTTAAATGTGGTCTCCACTTTAAAACAGTTCAATGGATGTGCTGAAAAGTAAAATATCCAAACCAGTTAATAAATTCAAAAGATAAAACAATAATACGCCAGCAAATTAAAAAAAAAAATTACTTACGTTTTACACGTTTAAGTCGATATAGATATACGTGAAATTCATGTGATTAGAGGCGGTAAAATAAATTTAAATTTAAATTTAAATTTTTATTTGAAAAAAAATTAAGTTTAAATTTGAACTAAACCTGATTTGATTAAAAAATCAATAGCTTAAATTCAAAAAAATTTAAACCCGAAATAATTCGAACTCAAAAGAACTCAAACCCAAAGGAACTTGAATTGGAAATGACCTAAACTTAGAAGGGCCCGAGCTCGACTTGAACCTAAACCCAAATTTAACACTAAAAATAAATATGAAAAAATTATAATTAAATACTTTTTTATAAAATAAAAATTTTTAATTATCAATTTTATTTTAAGATTCTTTTAATAATTTAATTAAGTATTAAAAACTTAATTTATATTTTATACATGATTAAACCTAATCATGAGTCAGGTTGAGCTGCAACATGAATTTTTTTAAAATCACGTAGACTCGCTCATTTAGATTAGAATTACTGTTCATCACATTAAAAATTATTTTTTATTAATACTTATATATTTTATAACTAAATTTAAATAAAAATATATGTTATTTTAATTTAAAATAACTGTTTTAGGACAGGTCGAGGGGGCTCGGAGTAAAAATATAAGAACTCAGGTTGGGCCCAATTGGGCTAGGCTTGCTCGTTGGTCTTGAGCAAGTCTATATATGATAAAATAATTATTTATTAAATTATAAATTATATTATGAGCTTTCAAAACATTAACAATAAGGTATATCATCCATTGATCATATTTTTTTTAATTTAATTACTTAAACTCATTGAATATTAAAAGTTTTTGTGTGTTAGTAGTAAAACTTTAAGTGCTTATTTGAATATTATTCTTATTTTATAATTGTTATTTCAAGTAATAATAATTAGAGTTTGATAATAGTATAACAAAGGTATAGGGTAAATTAAAAAAAAATATAAAAGTCATAATAGATAATACCATATTAAAAATAAAAAAAATATGTTAGACTTATACTAGGTACTAAATCTATCCATGGGTCGGGTAGCTCACAAGCCCAACACGATCATGCTTGAGTTTTAGATTTTAAATTTTAGATAGACTCAGCTGAAATGGTATTTTTTAAAAATAAGATAGTATATTTTATTTAATTTTGTAAAATATATAAATATTAATATAAAAATAGTTTTTTAATATTATAAATAGTGATTTATGCCTAGATGGGTGGACAGGGACAAATTTGGATACGGGGTTACAATTCAAAATTTTTTCGAGCCACGAATAGATCTATGAAACCGAACTGAGATTTTTTTAGATTGAATCGGCCAAATTTGGACTTATAATCAAGGTAGTCAGTACCGTATCGATAGTCGTACCATTTTTGTTTTAGTACAGGTACATACTAGTACCAGTGTATTTCAGTGTACCGTTTTGGGTTTATCAAAGTTTGAATATTTTTAATTTATATATATGAAAAATATTTTCAAATATGAAATAAATGAGATTAAATAAATTTTATATATTAAATATTCATCAATTATTTATAATGTTCTATAAAAAAAACTTCATCAAATATCAAAAAATCAACATCAGTTAAATAGTAAAGTAAAAATTTTTTAATAATCATTAAATTTTTGAGTAATTATGTCTAAGATTCATAAAATTTATGAGTAATTATATATAATATTCATCAGATATAAGATCAATGTTGATTTAACTTTTTTACAAGCTTATATTATGTACTAGCAGGTACAACTATTTTCGATCTGTACCATCGAAACAGGTCAGTAACTACCAGTACCGTCGGTACAACCCAAAATTAAGACCAAAACGAAACTAACTATCGTCGGTACTTTTATATGTCAAAACTGATATATATCGACCGGTACGATCGATACTGGTATGATGCCAACTACACTGATTATAATTCAAAATAACGTAAAATTAATTATATTTAACTAAATAAAAAATAGTATAAAACATACTCTAACCCAAATTCGAACTGAACCCAAACCTAAAAAAAATTCAAATTTAAATAAATTCAAACTCGAACCTAAATAAATTTAAATCTAAAAAACTCGAATCTATTATAACTTGATTTGAACTTGTTAAATAAATACTTGTACATGTGATAAACAACAATAACATTGATAATAATATAATCATATAAATTAATTACAAAACGTTTACCCAAGAAATTAACTCATGTAATTTTTTATATTCCCAATCAGCTGCATCTGTCATAAAAAAATAAAAATAGTGCAAAACTTATACATATATATATATATGTATATATTTCGTTATGCATAAAATGTTAGAGGCGAGTTAAAACACAAAGGGGGAAAAGGACGTGGACGTGGAAGTATGGGTGCAAGAGGGGGGACATGCAATCATGTCATGTCCGGTATACATTTGCATATATTTTTTGAACGTGTTTCCTTCCAATGCTAAAGACAGGTTTATATCTTAAGTCATTGGAGAGGACCGACTGACTGGCTGACTAGCTTCCAAAGAGTAATTAATTAAGCTCCAAAGGGGAATTAAAGAAAAAAATAGAAAGGAGAGAGAGGCGAAGCGGCTGCAAGCCGCGTATGATCCAAAAGTAAGCGACGCGTGTTGTTTGGAATGGCAGTGCAGACACGGGTTTGACGCGCTTTTCACACTGCTACCGAAGAAAAAAAATTGCTTCCGTACAATTTACTCTTCCCCCAATCGAAGGGAAGCATGGAAAAGAAATGAGGTGGGGAACATATTTTTCCAAGGTTAATAAATGTTTAGAATTAAAGTAAAATTAATATGATTATTAATTTAATCAATTTAATTAATTAAAAGAATCCATTTATTAAAATAAAATTTTTAATATTTTCTAAAATATTTTTAATATTAAATAAATATTAGATATAATAAATAATTAACAAATATATATGTTTTGCTTTCAAATTTTATTATTTATAAAATAATAAAAACTAAATTTTTTTAAAAATTTTTTAGGTTTAAGCAGTCCAATTAATTGATGGTGTCAAATTTTTTTATTATTTAATTTTAATTGTTTAGATATTATTAGAATTAAATTAAAAAAGGTAAAGGGTTGAGCTCTCTCTCTCTCTCTCTCTTTCTCCCCCAACAATGCTTATTTCTTAATTACTTTAAATTGAAAAAATAGATAGAAGGGAAAGGAAAAAAAAGTTTTTTTTTCTAAGTCGTTTACATGTAAAATGATATTTATTTTCTTTTTAATTTTTATAAAATTCATTATATGTAGGATGGCAATGGGACGAGTATGGGCAAAAAATTTACCTTCACTCCACTTTTATATAGATATAAAAAAATCTAACTTTATAAATATCGACTATATCCATGTCATTCTATGACATCCCACTTTATTTTTATTAAGGTTAAAAAAATTAAATTGATCGATTCAATCAACAACTACTGGTTCTGCCACTGAAAATTATAGGTAAAATCAGATTTCGTACTAAACCAAATAAAATATAAAAAAATAAAAATCAAAAATCGAAAAAACCTGTTTTAATATATTAAACTAAATTTTAAAAAAATTGAACCCAAAATTATGCTAAATACTAAGCCCAAAATAAAAGCCGACAACAAAAACCTTATCAAAACCTTAAACCCAAAATATTTAAACCCAAACCCCAAGTGTACAAAATAAAAACCCATTACTCATACCATTGCCCATCAGCCATCAATTACTCAAATTCAATACATCATCGGGCCATCAAGCCATCGCCCCTCGGATTTGACCACTCTCATCATCGCTCTCGTTAACCGTAACCCCGCTCCCCCAAATACCTGCAAGTAGGCGGCGAAGCAGTAGCAGCTGACCGCCGGCTTCCAGAAAGAAAGAAGGAAAAAAAAAAAAAAAATCAAAATACTGCGGACCGCAGCTTATGTTACTATATTATTTATTTTATTTTTTAATTTTTAAAATTTTTGTTATTTTTTAAATTATTTAATTTTAGAAAATTAACTGAATTGGAATGTAATTTAACCGATTCAATTTTTTCAACATTACTTTTTAATAATTATTTTAATTGAATATTGTAAAAATATTATTATAATTTATTCATTAACATAATTTCAATATATAAAATTCTTCCGTGCATATACGGTATACATACACATACATAAAGTATATATAATATTAGTGTATATATGATTTCGGTCTGTATATACATTAAAAGTAAAAAAGAAATGTATACAATGGTAGATTAGTAGTTTTAAAAAATAAAATAAGACCGAATGAATCAAGCATTTATCGAAATTATCTCTCTCTATCAAACATCTACTTAAAAAAAGAAAAACTCTCATTCGAAGCGACTCCTTAAAGATTTTATCGAGTAAATCAAATTTTATCATCCTTCGTTATAAATTTGGTATATCCTATTGATATTTACTCTTTCTTCGCACCTAAATCCTTCCCCTGCTTGCTTTGATTTTTATTTTTCTAGTTTTCATCAACTTCTTATATAGTGGCCTTCAATTTTATTTTTAATGATTTTCTTCTTTTTGCATGTATTTTTATTTATTTTTATCTTTCTTTTAGCACATTTATTTTATTTTATTTTTATTATATAAAAATGATTTATAAGTTATTATTGGTTTGGTGCCTTGTTGGAGAAAAGCCATCATATTCTCGATTTTCTCTATAAAATTTAGGCTTCTGTCTTATATTTTTTGTTATTTTATTATCATTAACAAATTTAGAAAAAGAAGAAAATGGAGAAGAACATTTACATGAACAGCACATACGATTGGAGAAATAATGCCTACACTGTTGGAGCTTGTTAAACTAGTAAGAGAATATTAATACCAGTTTATAATTAATTTTATAAAAATAAGAAAATTTTTTATTATCATTTTAATTGCAAATTACTATATTTCACAAAAAAAAAAAAATCCTAAATAGCATCTTAAATTAAAGAATATCAGCGACACGACGATCACAAAGCAGTTGCATCCAAATGCTTCGTGATTTCCTTCACAAACTGCCATACAGTCCAGCTCAATATTTCAAATAACCAATTATTTATTTAGGATAAGAGGTGATCAGATGTTTGTAATTTTTTAAATATTTAAAATTTAATTTATTTAATATCTAAATTTATTTATTTTTTATTTATTATCAAAATATTATTACTCGATTTTGCATCTCATTTAAATAGTGATATCCATTAGATATCCAAATAATTCAAACTTACCACATAACTTTTTTAAATATAAAAATATAAAATTAAATAAAAACTAAATTTGTAAATAGATATTGTTCTTTGATATCCGATTTTATTATTTTTATAAATAAAGGAAATTCAAATAACAGATTCAAATATTCAACATTATATACAACAAAATAAAAATGGATTTGAAAATATCCGAATCCATTATAGATAATAAATAAAATATTTGAATCTACAATATTCCAATAAAAAAAATCAAATAATAACAAATATCTAATCTAAAAATTAATCTAATCCATGGCATGCTATCTATTCCATCCCTATTCACTAGTCGAGTCATTGGGTTGGGTGGTGAGATTTGGCCGGATTTAAAATTAGGCTAATCTCTAGGCTTAATCTACCAGCTGGTTCAATTTAATGTATTTATGCACTCGATAAATGGCTTGAGAGAAAGTCTAAATTTATGGCATTTATGGGATGTGATAAATAAGGCTTGGTCAACAATTGAAAAAAAGAAAAAAAAAGCCAAAATATAAAAACCTGACTCTTTTCATGTTGTTACATTTATGAATTTGATAAATGAGGCGACGTCAGCAATTGTGAAATAACCAAAATAAAGAAGTATGCTCTCTCATCATGTCGAGAATGGAAGTCATACACTATTGTACAAGACTATAGAAATGGATGAAAATAGATTCAAAGGTCACCAATGTAAAAACAGAACAAAATTTTGTTACTTCCAAGGTTAATACTTAATAGTGAAGGGTTTTAAGTACAAGAATGCATTCTTAGATCATGTGCGGGGAAATAAAGAATGAAAGATGAACAATATACACTTCAACCAAGACTCATACAATGAGTAAGCTACCCAAGGGCTGATCTTTGAAGAAGCTAGAAAGGCTTTGCTCCCTCCAAAATTTTAGAAACACTTATTCTATATATACATATTGTTGATACAGCAATTTAAGTGACGCGTAAGAGCTGGCTAATGCTTTGATAACGGATTTGCAAGACAAAAAGATTTAAAGAGCATCGGGTGGGCCACTCCAAGACAGACTTCGATGCTTAAGTTAACAGACATTGGAAGGAAAGAAATGAGTAAATTGGGTTGTATTCATCTTACATTTAAGTAGGCCATTGTAAATTTTTATTGTAGTTGCTAACCATTTTTTTTTATCTAGGTCTCTATAAAGATAGAGTTTACTAGTAAATGAACCATTTTAGATGAATATAAGGATAAAGTATATCTAAAGTATTATCATAAGAGGTTATTATCTTGAGTATTTTCCTTCTTATCTAATAGGTATAACAATTACCCCCATGGGATGCAGATAGTTATAAAGTGATTGTTCATAATCCATAGATAAGTATTCAAACTTGCTAATTGTAACTTCTTTGCGAGGATGTTGACCCTTAGATCACCTGGCGGTTGGATTGAAATGTAATGCATAAGATTATCTACCCATAGTGGCAACCTATAGGTCACCTATCATTGTCGATTAAAAATGTGAAAATACTGTTGTGTCTTTTTTTTTGCACTAGGTGTAACCTTAATTGATGCCAGAGTTGCATGACTCCACTCAACAATCAACATGTGGCAAAGCTTGAGGGCTAACATGACAGCTATAGTCATGCTAATTACTCCCTATAAATAGGTTTCATTCTTGCTATGCATTTGCATCAATGATTTAATTTTCTGTCCTATTTTCTCTATCCATTTTTATAATTAATTAATGATATCTCAGGATTCTTTTCACCAACCTTTATCTTTGTGAGGTTTCTTTCACTGTGCTTTTCAAAATATCAGTTAGGTAAGATATCCCTTTTCATTTTTTTTGTTTAAGGTAGATTCTCCATTTTATCAATTTGAAGGTGCGTTAGATGGTCTTCCACTAGCCTCGATATTTTCTGAAATCTGTTGTGAGGAAATGCTAGCTTGAGGTTAGTGGTAGAGAGGTTGTCAAATAGTTGTTTGTTATGGAGAATATTGTTGTAGATGAATTGAGTGATCGATTGTATATAGAGTTGCAAGAAGAGGGTTTTACACCATTGGAACCAATTCCACAAAAAGGTGATAACCCACTAGTAGAAGGAGGGTAAACTCATAGTTCTGCATCATCAAGCAGGGAGAGGGAGGTGATGAAATGCCTTCTCCTATCATAATAATTGACACTAGTCTGGCAGATGCATTCAACAGTTTTATAACTATGGCTACCGTAAAGGCAGTGCTTATAGATTGAAGGCTCAATTTTGGGTAATACAAAATGTCAAACCCACTATTCAAGCAATTTGTAACTAAAGTTGAGGGAAACACTGTACCCTTCTACTTGCTTATTTTTAAGGGGGTTTTCATTTACCTATAAAACCTTTTTTTTGCCAAGTGTTGAATCAACGTCGGATATCTCCTAATCAGCTAAAACCCAATGGCTGGGCAATGTTGGTAATGTACTTCATTGTTTATAAGGAGGAAGGGTGGTCTTTTTCTGTCAAGGTGACCAATACTTGTTTTCATTAAAGAGATAAGATGACTGTTAGTACTATCTCTAATCCATCAGTAAAAAGGTGTTAATAGATATTCCTTCAAATGCCCACGTCACCAATGATCAATTTTTGTTAATAAACGGTTAAGTGTTGAATAGGGTTTCTCGATGAAATAGGATCATTGTTTACCTATGAGTAATATAAAGGCAACCTTTAATGAATCAAAGAAAGAACAAAAACAAAACTTCACGAGTCATAAATTTAAATGGAAATTTTTTTTTACCTTGAGAAAAATTTAATAGTATTGTTTTGGTATCCAAGCTGCCCATCTTCTAAAGAATCCTACTCGCTTCACCAAATGGAGGAGCCATAGGTGCATCGTAACTCTCAGTAAGATTTAAGATTCTGATACTTAATGTCATTCTCGTGGTAAAGTAGATTTTCTAAATTGACTTCTCTTTGCAGATTCCAATTCCACGAGTGAATCGCCTATGAACGTGATTGATACAAGTGGTTAGCCTGGGTCGATTATTAGGTTGATTGTAGACTCTTTTGAAACTGTGACAGAGGAGGTGGAGGGTAGTTTTGCGACATCCAAGGAGATTCTTATTATTAGGATCTTAGAGGGTATCTGCTGGTGACACTTTGATTTTCATAACCTAGTATTTCCTAACTTGAATTATAATTACTTTTTCTATAGGGATGGACAGTATTACTTGTGCTACATTACTAGAATTTGAAGCTGGGGATGCTACAGTGTGACGGGTAAGAGTAAAGGAAATAAGAAGGTTAGAGATAGCTAACGTGACCTCGATGTTTAAAGAAAATATCTTTAGAGTCAAATGTTACATCTACACCTCTAGCTAGAGTTACAGTTCTGGCTGGTATCTCCTATGTGGAATCCATACTGGCTTTTACAAGTTGAGTGGAGTCGGTAACTCTAGTTATTCCAACTATTCCATTATCATCCAGTGGCGTGCCTTCTAGGATATCTTTACCATCAAGTGGGTCAGATGGATCTAGTTCTATAGGAATTGGCTTACATCCATGGAGGAACAACCTTTTCTAAATGTGAGTAGTTTGAGCGATAAGGAGGTTATATATAGATAGGCTAATAAGGTTGCTTATTAATCGGATATAGAGTTTCTACTAACTAGGAATCCTACTGTGAACTTAAAGTCTACCTTCGCCTGCACAGTGAAGGTAGTTTTTCACCTTTTTTTTTTAATTTGAAAAGTTTCGATAAGGTTTTTATCTTTAGGCTTTACATACTCAAATAGCTCCTCTTCATCAAATGTGATATGTTACCATTAACCATAAGAATACTCGAAAAGAAGTCACTACTAGTAAGGCAAGGGTATAAGAATTATAGGCTTAGGTTCATGGGTTGACTCTCTAAAAATAAGCATCCAATTGGATCTTGCTTTGAAGGCATAAGAGGAAATACCAAAGTTGAAAAATTGATTATAAGGGCACGAAGGGCAAGCTGGAGCTAGCTAAGGCTAATATCGAAAAGCTACTTGAGGAACTGGAGGAATAAAAAGAAGGCCTTTGCCATAAGTGACTCAAAGTTAATGATGGTGACCGTCAAAATTTTTGGAGTGTGAGTTACAGGTGGTAGGTGTAGAGTCTCAACTACAAAAGGAGCCTACCCTTTAAAAAGATTTTCTCTTGGGTCAACTATTTGCCCACGATAATGAGTACAAGCAAAGTGCTTTGTATGGCATGTAACTTCTAAGACGACCTTTAGACTTAATAGATATCAAGTTTTCCCAGCTTATCGGTCCCCCTGAAGGCTTTGATCTTTTGAAGCTATCCCAAGAGGATGTGAAACAGATGTGTTCTAAAAATGTGGCCTTCGTTACTCTTGTTCTTTCAAAGAGGCTACTGAATATGAGGATGGTTCAGAAGAAAAAGAAGGATAATAGGTTGAACAATGACCAGGGATTTTGACTTTAAATGATTGTATTTTGAACTTTTAATGTAATACTTTTGCAAAGTAATAGAATAAATCTTTATTTATCAGAGTGCTCTTTTATTGTTTATTTGTGTATAATAATTGTTCATTATCTTAAACATTAGTCAAAAATTATTTTTTGCTTTGCATTGGCCTAGGTGGCCTTATAGTGGGAGGTTTCATTTAGCCTCTTGTAGACTTTTTGGTAGTTTTTATGATTGTATAAGTGGACTGTGGTAGGTGGTTTTAATAATTTCAATAGACAAAGAAAATTTATAGACTTATCATTAAAGAAAATTCATAAACTCATTCTTGAATTAACCCGAATAGGCTTTGAGTTTATAAATAACATTTTTTAAAGATGGACAACATTCCAAGTATTTGGAAAATGTTTTTCTATCATGCTAATCAAATTATAGGCACTAAATCCTATGACTTTGATGACCTGATAAGGGCCTTCCTCGTTTAGAGATAATTTTTTCTTTCTCTCATTGGTCCGCTCGCCTAACGATTTTGTAAGACCAAGTCACCAACTTGGAATTGCTTATATTTCACTCTTTTGTTGTACTATCTAGACACTTTTTCTGCCCTGGCTGCTATTCGTGTTGCAGCATCCTCTCTGCTTTCTTCTAATAAGTCCAGGTTCATTCTTAAATGCAGGTTGTTGAGCTTATGATCGATATTGGTGATCCAAAAATGCTTTAGACATTGATCTCTATCAAAATTACTATTTCAGTACCATAGACTAGATTAAAGAGTATGTCACCAGTTGTTTGGCATTCTGTACGTTGGATTGCTTATAGTACACTAAGTGTCTTATCTGCCCAAGCTCTTTTGGCATCATCTAACTTTTTTTTCAATGGCTGGAGTATATTCTTATTCATTAACTCAACCTCCTCATTAGACTAAGTATGGGCAACTTAAGTATGAACTAGGTTTACGTACAATTTTTCACAAAATTTTTTTAGTTTATTTGCCTACAATTGTTTCCTATTATCAGCTAAAATGACATTCGGTATTCCAAACTAACGACAATAAACCTTTAAATGAAGTTTTTCATTGATGTGGTTGTTATTATGGCTACAGGCTCCATTTCTACCCACTTTGTAAAATAGTCATAAGCTGCTACCAAGAACTTTCGTTGTGATGTCGTTGGCAGAAAAGGACTAATCTATCAATGCCCTATACATAAAAGGGCTATGGGTTGAAAATCTACTTTAATGCTTCCGCAGGTTGCGTAGGTATTCGGTGAACCGTTGACACTTGTCATACCTTTTTGGCAAGTTGGTAGCATTCTTTATCATGGTTGGCCAAAAGAATCCTTGCTTGAGTGCTTTTTATGTCAAAACTTTGCTCTTTAAGTGGTTGCTGCAGACTCCTTCATGGATTTTTCTAAGCACATAGTCTGCTTCGCTTGGGTTTAAGCACCTAACCAAATGATAGTATACCTGATGGTCTTTTTTTTTGGCTATCTTTTTTGGAGCAGGTTATCTTGAGCTATATTAGTTTAGAGGAATGCCATTATTTGTGTTATCTAACTATCACTGGCTTCTATGGTCAATTCATCGATGTATCAATCATACCTTGGCATTTGCACTGATTCAAGTAGAATTTTGCCTTTGTTTATGACTTCTAAGTTACTCACCATTTTTGGTATTGAGTTAGCTATGGCGTTTTGCTTGGAAGGGACCTGTTCAAACATGATATGATCAAAGACGAACGCAAGCTCAGAGATTATGTTATGATATTTAACTGGTATTTGATCCTTACCTTTGTGCATTCCATTAATTTTGTTCGCCACTAGTTGGGAATCCATATAAACCCTCAAGTGAATAGTGTTGAGATTTCTTTCCAGCTCTATTTTTACTATCAGTACCCTATATTCAATGACATTATTTAAGGCTAAAAATTCAAAGGACAAGGCATAATGCTATTCTTACTCGTTGGGATTGATTAAGAGAATGCTAACACCTAATTTTTTCCTGATAATCCTTTGTGTATAGTTTTCAACATCTCTCATTACTACTTTTGACTTTTTAAATGGTGACCATCTACTTGTCAGGCTTTTCATTTACTGTGGATGATGTGGTGGCCTATTTTGGTTCGATGAGGGCTAAAAAAGAGCATTCAGCAACAAAGTCAACTAGTGCATGTGTTTTGATTGCCCTCTTGAAAAAGTACATTAGTCCAAACTTGCTTAGTTTAATGTTCCACCTAGTCATCCTTCCAACTAAGTTGACCTTTTGTAAAACATCTATCAAAGGTTAATCTGTAGGCATTGTGATAGTGTGCGCTTGAAAGTTCTGGCATAATTTCTTGGCTATTACTATGAGTGTGTAGACTAACTTTTCTATCCTTATGTAGTTTGTCTCCTTGCTTGGAATGCTCTACCTACATAGTAAATGGGTCATTATGTCTCGTTATCTTTTTTACTAAGAAAACGATGATTGTTTCCTTTGACATCATGAGGTAAAAGATCAAAGGATTATCGAGCAAAAGGCTTGTCAATAATGATGGCGAATAAAGGTAATGCTTTAGTTGTTTGAATATTTGCTAACATTTTTTTGTTTATTTATATTTGGTAGTTGCTCAAGTAGCCTAAAGAAAGGCAACCATTTGTCAGTGAATTTTGGAATAAAGCGATTAAGTGTCATCATTCTTTTTGTCAATCTCTGTACTTTTATTGATATTGGTGAGGACATCTCTAAGATCGCCTTAACCTTCTTTGGGTTTGCTTAAATTCTTCTAGCAAAAACCATAAAACCAAGGAACTTCCCAACCACTACTCTAGATATGCATTTTAAGGGATTCAACCTCACGTTATATCTCTATAAGATCCAAAAGGTCTCTTTGAGGTTAATGATATGTTGTTTAATTAATACGCTTTTACAAGCATATTATCAATGTACACATTTATGGATTGCCCACTTTGATTTTTAAAGATTTTGTTCACCAAATGCTGATAAGCCATAGCATTTTTTAGTACAAACAGCATAACCTTGTGCAAAAAATTTCTTTATCGGTGACAAAAGCCATTTTGTCTCCATCCTTTGGGTTAATCCCTATATAATTATACTTGAAGAAGGCATTTATGAAGGAAAGGAATTGGTGCCTTACCAAAGCGTCAACTAGGTGATTTATCGTTAGCAATGTGTAGCTATCTTTAAGACTAGCTTTGTTAAGATCAGTGAAATCGATACACATTCTTTATTGGCCATTCGCCTTTTTTGCAATCACCATATTTGTTAGCCATTCGAGGTACATAACTTCCCTTATGTATCCTGCAGCTAGGAGTTTATCGATCTCTTCCTTATCGCTTGAACCCTTTCAAGGGTGAACTAGTGTTTTTCTATTTAATTGGATTTGCATGTTAGTCGATATTTAGAGTATGCATTATTACTTCTATGTTGATGCTGAAAATGCATATGGTTGACCAAGTGAAGATGTCTGCGTTGTGGCAAAAAAAACTTGTTAGATCATTCCTTGCTTTTGGCTTTAGCAAGCTTTTTATCGTGGTGAACAAGTCTAGGTTTGGAAGGTATAAGGAGATTTTTAAGTTTTCTTGGTAGGCTAGAGTTTAGAATGATAAAGATCTTCTAATGTCTAGACTATCGAGGGTTAAGGCACTTGGACTGGTCGAAACAATAGTGTTGACTGTAATTTTTTTCATCATGGTTTTAGAATTGTTATCAGTGGTATTATAACTTTTTCTGGTTAGTTCTATTAACATTAAATGGCATTGTTGAGTAGTCGCATGGTTGACCTTCATGTACCCAAATCCTATTAAAGTAAGAAATTTTATTGTCAAGCAATGCACCACGATTATCAACTTTGCTTTCCTTATTGTGAGTCATCCAAGAATAATATTGTATGTCGATGGTTGGCTAACTGCTAAAAAATCAACCATTACTGTAGTCATGTGCTCTCCATTACCTAATATGACTGGCAGGATTATGGACCTTTTTACTAGAATAGGCTGCTTGGTAAATCCATATATTAGTAATGATAGATGTATGTCACCATATGTATATTCTATTTTTTTAAAAGCTTTCTATTTGAATGCTTTAATGGTGCTTTCATTGATTAAGATCCTTTCAACATAATAATTTCCCATAATAGAAGATATGACTATCTGATCATTCTTGTTTTGGCAACCACTTTGTTGTCATCCTCGTCAAATATCACTTACCTGTCATCTTTCCTCATTCTTTTGGGATGTGTGTTTGCCGTTAGGATAGACCAAAGGTGAGATTTCCTTTTTCAACTTACTGCTTGCCCAACTTTCATTCTTACCAATTATGACATTGATTGTTTTATAACATGATGTTTTCTTGTAGGTTTATCTTGATGACGATCAGACTATTGTGTTGTTTTGTCATTATCTTTCTTAATGAAATGCTTAATTTTCCATTTTTGTATTAGTGCCTTAATGTCGTTCTTTAAGCTGAAGCATTCCTCTGTAGCATAGCCAATGTCATTGTGAAACTTATAATGCTTTGTGGGATTCCTATGACTTTTGTTTATTTTCATTATTAGTCGGCACTTAACTAGATCATTGCTCATTATAGCATGAAAGATTTATGTTTTATTGAGGTGCGTAGATCTCATATTTGCTATAGGATAGTGTCTAATCCTTTTTTCTACTAATGCATCTTTGGTTCATTATAAATCCAAACTTACTTGCTCGGCGACTTTCAATTTAGCCCTTTTAAAGGAATCAGTTCGAATTTTTTCTTGAGTGTCCAAAATAGTTTGTTCTTTGGTCTCAGCCAGATCACTCGAACTTATGATTAGCAATCTCAATATCCTTAGCATTGGTATACGTTTGTCCTTTTTCGTAAAGTTGGTATAATTTTGTAGGCTGAGTATTGGTGAGTGCATATTTGAGGTGCTTATGTCGTATGCTAGAGATAAACGATCGTCATTTAACTCCTTCATTTCTAAAGTGATGGTGTTGAAGGGTTTCACGTATTTTTAAATTATCTGGTTAAGGCTTTGGTTTACTGCCATTAAGTTGGCTACGGTTTTGGATGCCATGGGACAGCTTCCAAAGTGGGCTAAGAATTGTCTATGCAACTTATCGAAGTTAACGATGCATCAAGTTCATCTCAAAGGTTATGAAATGCTTGAAAGTGATTTAGATGATCAGTGGGGTCTGTAGTGCTGTCATATGTGTATGGTGAAAGTTTTATTTTTTTAGGGATCAAAACTTCTTAGACGACCAAAAACAATGGGTTGTGCTTAGTGTGAAGCTATTCTTAGTCATTTTATATGGTTACTTCAGTTTTTTTTAAATTTTTTATCGTAAGGCCGCCACTTGGTTAGCAAGTACAAGGTCTTGTACTGGTTGGGTAGGTATATCAGTGTCCATTTGCCCTATGGAATTGCCAGTGTTTAGAGTTAAATAGGAGCTATCTTGGGCTTCATCGCCTTCACTATTCGTCTGCTGGTTAGGTTGAAGGTGATATTTAATACTTTGGTTGAGATTTTGAGCACTTTCGCTTGAGTTCTCGGTATTTGAGAGATTAGATGGTTGATTTTAGTGGTTAACTTATACGTAGAGAAATTGATTTATTTGCTGCTATTGCTATTGTGTTATGGCTTAATAGGTTGCCATATCTTGCTGATGTTGTTATTGTATGATGGTTTATAAGATTGCTATTTGATTTGCTAGTGCTTAGAATTGGGCAAAGTATTGGCTTTGTTAATCAACATGAGGTAAAGCAGGAATCATAAGATATTGTGGGAATATTGCGCCTGTTATCGGTGAGTTCAACAAGTTGGTTACTTGTGTTAGATTAGCTATCAATAGGTTGGTAGTGGGGATGTTTGATACATTAGTGTTGACGACTAGCAAACTAGGGGTCAATGGGCTTTACGGGGTTACAATGTTTAGATCAAGCACCATATGCTTATGTTATGGCGATAGTGAAAGCGATACCAGAGGACCCTGAAAATAATTGAAGGGTTAGGCCTAAACAGTAGGAGAAAATGACATCATAAGGTGTTGTGTATAGGAGTGTTAGTGGTAGGGTAGACCTTGCTGTCATGGTCGTCGAGATAAGCCCTAATGTCATGGTAGAGTTGGGCATTATGAGATCGGGCAATGGTCCAATGGATGGTCGAGATGTTATGGTGGTGGTGGTGGGAACGAATTCACTTGTTTGAGATGACATAGTTTAAGGCTTAATGCCTGGATTACGGGTTACTAGTTATCGAAATTTTGGTGTGAGATTGCGTTCTCGTAGACGACGCCAATTATTGATGCAACAATTTAAGGTGACACATGGGAGGTTGGCTAATACTTTGATAATGGGCTTGCAAGATAAAAAGAGTTAAAAAGTGCATGAATGGGGTACTCTAAGGCATGCTTTGATGCTTAAGTTAGTAGAGGCTGGAAGGAAAGAAATGACTAAAGTAGGTTGTATTCATCTTACCTTTAAGTAGGCTATTATATCTTTTTATAGTAGTGGCTAAGTTTTCTTCATTATCTAGGTCTCTACAAAAATAGAATTTACTAGTGGATGAACTTATTTAGATAAAGATAAGGATTAATTATATTTTTAAGGTATTACCATAAGAGGTTTAGGTATAACACATATATATTGATTATAAAAGATTTTGATTTAAACTAGTTAAGTACAAAGCTTGCTACACCTAACGTATTATCTTTCTACACCCTTAAATTCTCAACTAAAGGTTCATTTAAAATATGGACGCCTAAATTAAATTTCTTAGCCTGATTTGCTATGATTGCTAAGCTTCTCTTTGGAAGTCATTGTGTTCCAAGGGAAAAGTACGAGGACCAAAGGGCTAGTGCAGTGAAGATTGGATCCTTAGTGGAGGGGGTATTTCCCTTTTACCTCTTCCACAATTTATTTTTAATTTTTAAATTCTTTTATATTTATTAGTTTATATTTTAAATATAAATATAATTTTAATAATCATTAATTATTATTTAAATATAATATTAATTATTTAATAAATTTTATTTTTTAATATTTTGATTTTTAATAAATATATTTTTAATTATTATTTAGCATATAATATATTTTTAAATTGCATTTTATTATAAATATAATTTTAATAATTCTTTTAATATAAATATAATTTTAGTAATTTTTAATTAATTATTCAACATAGATATAATTTTATTTATATTTTGTTATTTAATATAAATATAAATTTTAATTATTAATTATGTACATATACATAATTTAAGATAATGATTTTAATGGCTATTTTCATTACTACCATTGTTGCGATGGAATTTAAACGCATATCTTATCGTTGATTTTAATTTTACTTTTGTAATATATAATCTTACTGTTACAGTAACTAATCTCATAACCACTGTTGTTTTTAATCTTAGCACCTATCTAAACGAATCCTAAATCAATTTGCAAACATATTACCTTGCCGCAGGACATGGCGAAAGTCTGGATCCACCCTCCGTGCATGATTTGCTTGCAATCATGCATTAATATGGAACAAGGATGACGACCTTCAACCCCTATCTTCAAGAATTGGACTATCATAGAAATTCCATTTCAACGACACGGGATTAGATATTCAGAGACCGAGCTAGCATCAAACCTTCTCTCACTACCCCGAAACTCTGCAAATAGATTGTTGTCGTTCCAATATTAAGGACAAAACCCTTAATCCATGTCCCTGCCCTACCCAACAACAGTCTACTTCAGTGTTACTGGAAATCACTAATTCCTTACGATTTCCAAATTGGATCGCACGACTCCAATCGCAGATGACAACTTAATTCGATTGATCTTACGCTCCCATCAACAAATAGAATAGCATAAAATGAAGAGAGAAATAGAGATAGTCTGATCACCGCCAATGGCAAAGAAGAAGAGACTTATACTACTAAATATTTATTTTAAAAGTTAAATATTATTGTTGGTGGGGCCGGTGGGTTAAGTTTAACGGGCTTAATACTATTAGCCAATTTTGTTTTTTAGGTCTCACATCAGTAAAGCAAGCGAAGAAAAGCTCTCAATTGAATAAGACTACTCCTATCAAATTATTAAGTTTTAAATGAGAAAAGATTTACGCTTCAGTTACTGTTTCTAGTACCAGATCCATCTTGCCGAAGCCAAGGCTGAGCCATTCTTCATTGATTCAACTGTATTATTAAGCATTACACGCCCTAGTTGGTGTTTGGCAGTTGAGTCATCCTCCACGACCCCCATAGCAAACTTCTTCCGCACCAAACGTACGTTTGCAGCAGCATACTGTTGAAAGAGTAATTTATTCCGACTCCTTCATAAACCCCAAAAAGGCATAATAAGAAACAACTTCCAGAGAACTTGTTTCACAGCAATTACACAAGTAGAGCAATTACTAAACCAATCCTTCAAAGGAAGGGTAAAAAAATCAACTCCAAGTGTCTCATTCATTGACCAGCCAAACCTAATGAGAAAAGGCAGAGTCCCGAAATGCACGCAAAAAGCCGTCTCCAACTCCAATAGGCAGCGTCCACAAGAGCCATTAATGTCATGTCACTCTTGATCTGAATCTTATTTGTATTTAACTTACCATTAAATAAACGCCAAACAAAGAACCGAATACGTTTCGGACCTGCTTTTCATACTTCTTGTAGTTAATCTGTAATACAAAGTTATTTTGCACTCGGACCTGAGTGCAAAATTAGGAAGGAATACATTAGGAACTATGGTCTTCCTAATTGTGAGTGCAAAATAACTTTTCATGCTTAATTCTTGTAGTGTTTAACTGTTTTTTCTTTATGATTTATGTAATCTCTAACTTTGTATTACAAATTAACTACAGTTATATAAAAAATCTTGTTTAAAATAATAAAATTATTATTGTTTACTTTCCAAACTATTTTTCTTGATTTCTTTTTCCATTCTATGATTTATATGGCACTGATTTTTAGCTTTTAAGCAATAATTATTTCATAAAAAATCTCATAAATTTAGCTCATAAGTCAATTTAATCAAATAAAGTCAGATATATATATATATATATATCCTTATATATATAAAGTCAGATATATATATATATATCCTTATATATAACAGATTTTTTTAATATTTATTAAACTTTTAAGAAAAAAGTAAAGAAAAATTAAAAAAAAAACAAATAGATAAACTTCAATTAATTGCCCAAGACAAAGAAAGTAAGAATTATATTAAAAATTAATCAATCAACCGCTGAATTAATTAATTCAATTTTATTTGATTTTTATTTTTTATCATGTAATATTTGATATATATATATATATATATTGAAAGTTTCATTGGATTTTATTTGTAATTTTTAAGGTTGATATGCAACCTCATAAAAAAAAATAGTGAATAAGATAATCCTAATTATCCCGAAAAAGCAAGTAAGCCCTAAATTTAAAAATTAATTAAAATAATAAATAATGAATCGTGACAAAATTTATAAATTAATCTTTAAATTAAGAAAAATCACAATATTATATATATGCATGTCTACGTTCCACATGCAAGAACGTTAAGAACTTTGGACGATCCGACGGGCCAAGGTGCACTCAACTTAAAAATATTTTGATGTTTGACATGAAGGAGTAAAAGATCGTCAGACGAATCGCTCATCCGACTAGTCTTGGATGGCCACCACGAAGTAGCCATAAACTTGGGGTCGCCACTGATCATTTTAAGTTAGGCATGATTGGATGCCTATTGAAAATAATACTAGAGATCCGATGTTTTGAGTTCGAGAGTTGGTTATGCGTGGGGAAGGATTAGCACCCCCATAACGCCTGAAAATCAATACCATCTAACTATATCTTACTTGAATCTCGGTTTTCTTAGTTCTATTTTTAACATTATTTAAATATAATTCCTTTTAATGCATGAAATTTTGTAAAGATTCAAGTCTAGGTTTTAATGAAAATTTTATCACCTATGCGCCTCGGAGAGGTGAGAAACATAAGGATTTTTTATGAAAATGATCTCCGGATGGGTTTAAAAAAAATAAAATATTTCATGTCTAGCACTAGAGAGATACTGACACAAGATATTGGTTTGTGATTTTGAAAATGATTTTTAAAGCATGAATGCTAGAGGTCCTTACAAGAGGAAGTGTATTAGTAAGATAGCAAAGAAAACAATAAATTAATGCACACAAAAATAAACACAAAATACATGAAAAAGGGGTGATCAAAATGTATCTCGTAGTTGTCTTCGATTATTGATGAATAGCCAAGATGAAAACATTGAGACTTAGTCGGATTCAGTGGAAATTTGAGAAGAAAAAGGTTTCCATAACTCGAGAGGAAGAAAAGCTTGGATTTTAGAAGGAATATGAAGAGCGGGATTAGAGCATCCCCTCAGAAGAGTGGGGTTAGAGTATCCCCGAAAATAAAAATTTGATATTGGATTTAAGGTAAAAGCGGAGCTAGAGTATCCCATCAGAGTAGGGGGTTGGATTATCCCCAAAAATGAAAATTCAATATCGTTTTGAGGTAAAAGAGGGGGTTGGAGTATCTACTCGAAGTGATGGGGTTAGAGTATCCCTGAAAATAAAAATTTTTGACGTTCAAGAGGAATGGGTCATTTATTTGGATAAGAGGATCTTTGAAAATTGAGAGCCAAAGATTTGGCTAAAATATTCCTCTTTTGTTCAACCTTGGTCCAAGTCTAAATGGCTTGCGTCCTGAAAATAAGCTGAGTAGATCATGAAGTATTTGAATGCTTCAATAAAAGCATTTTAGAAATTGGGTTAGAAAAAAAGGACAACATCATGCCGTTTCTCTTTCCAAATTTATTTTCTAGCTTATCTGGGGGTCCCCAAGGGTAAACAAGGTACCGTTAGAAAGGTAACTCTGTGAGGATTAATGTAAAAATATTTCAAAAATCCTAGAAAATCAATTTCTGGGCAGAATCAATTTTTGAACTTTAGCTTGTCTTGACACTAGCAGCATGTACAGGATAAAGGTATGATGGACTTCGAAAAATCATATTAGATTCATCCTTAATCATTAAAATGTGAATAATACTTTTTCGGAAAGGGAATTTCATGAAATTTATGGGAAAAATATTCAAGGGATTCAAAAATGTTGTTTTTTGGGCTCGAATAGTAAACTACTTGCTAGATCCAGGGGTTTCAAATAGTGAAGATTCAAAAAATCATAGCTATTTCACCCGAGATGATCTGAAGGTAAATGAGATATCGTTGGAAAGATAATTTGAAACCTTCAAGGGAAAAATACCAATACATTTTGGATAAATCATTTTTTATTTTTAAATAATTTTTCAAAACCAGGCCACTGTGCTGCCAAAACAAAATTAGGGAGGTGTTCAGTATTTTTGCTTTTTCATTGGGTTAAGTTCGGGCCATGGACATTCAAACATCTGTAACCAAGATGAAGGGTTGACAGAGGCATCATGAGTTCATTCCACAGTTTTGAAGCAGTTTGGGATGATGGAACAACCCATTGACCTTACCATCATGAGGGTGTTTGGCTAAGGACCAAGGATTCACATTTTTCACCTAAAAGACTTCATTTCATTTTTTGAAAACTAGTATTCTTATACTCATTCTTCTATGAATCCAGAACTAAATACTTGCTTTGCCTTCAAGATTGGAAAGCCAACTTCATAAAAATCTTAAGCTCATGTTATTCTCTATGTGTGGAAAATAGCATATACTTAACTCGAGGAATATTTTTTGAAATCGGGTTTTCTAGCATTTAAACAAGCATCTCAACACAAGCGAAGTGCCATAAACATAATATAGAAAATGAAGAACATATATGCACAAGCAAAGATGACATTTTTCATAGAAAAGACAAAAAAGATGCATGGAGATGATGTATAGATGCATGAACATACTTAAGATGAACATGCTGAAAAAAATGTTTTTATTTCATGGAACCTATTAAGCTACTACGAAATTTATGGGTATACTTATGACATATTAAGATGCATGCTTTACGTGACATGTAGATGTGAATATGGAATCAACATGGCAAGGTCACATGGATAGAGGCTATTATGGTGATAAAAATGTAAAAGGACAGCATGTAGACACCAAGAAAAACATCAAGATCCTAAACTACCACAACCAAAGCTACAAAAATGCATGGGAGTCCAAGGGTGGCCATGAAAGCATCAAAAGGGTTTACTAAGATGATGTTAATGACCAAACAGAAAATATAAAGATCAAGGTAGAGGGGATAAACCAAAAAACTTGAACTTCCCTTTTTTTATAGCAGTGGCTATGGTTTAATTTTTTCCTTCTTCTTGCTATTATTTAGCGAGAAAAGGATGAAAATAAGTAGCCTCTTAGTGGTATGGTTGATGGTAAGGCTTTTTAAGGATCAAAATGTGTGGAAAGTTAGATTTTTGAAGGTTTTCTAGTGGTGGTTTGGGGTAGTTACAAGAATGGAGTATCGAGTCAATGGAATAGTGTTTTTGGAAGTGTTTTCGGGGTTGAGAATGGTTGGAAGATTTGTGAGGATGGGTTTGGGATTTTTTTTTGGTGGGAGGCTTTTTTTGATAGCTGGGAGAGTTTTTTTTTTCACACTGAGGTAGCTTCCTCTAAGATCTTTTATTCTCTTGGTTCAACCCTTCTTTTTTAATAAGACAATGCAAAGGGCCTCATTAATTTTTCTTCTACAGCAGGGCATATCTTCAGCTACCATGTTCAGTTGACTTCCTTCTTATTGGTTCTGCCATATTGATCAAGGGGGAATAAAGGCTATAAAGCCTGCAAGCTAGAGATATGCCTACCATATATTTTATGAAAGTGCCATTTGTCATTAATTGTTTGGACTCCAAAAATTTGTTAGAATCCGTTAATGAACCCATAGTTAAGGTTTGCAATGTTATATGATAGTTCTTTAGTGTAAAAACATGTTTAAATCAGATTTTGAATGGGTAATGCGAAAGCTAAAAGGTGGCTCGAAGTAGCCAAAATGGCCTGTATGTATCGATACATATCACTCTGTATCGATACTCAAGGCAAATTTTATGCATGAGTGTCGATATAGGGATACTTGTATCGATACTAAGAGCATAAATTATTTCCAGTCTCGAGACTTTGAGACCTAGATTGATACTCAGGCTTGTGTATCAATACATTTCTTAAAAAATCAATTTTAGCTACTGCTAAGACTTGTATTGATACAATCATGCTAGGTATAGATACCACACCTTAAGTATTAATACCAAACTCTCATGTATCGATACTACACATGGAAATTCAAAATTTTAGTAATGTGAAAGCCAGTATTTAAGCACCCATATGACCCGTATATACCTTAAGTTCTTTAAGTTATCTTTTCTTGGTCACAAAAACAGGAAAATTACCCCGTTTTTGAATTTTTCTTTAAATCGGTCCATAGGCATTTTAGGCCTTCCCTAAAAGAACTTTGTTTCTATTTTTTTTATTTTATCACTTTTACCTAACTCCTAAGATACCAAAAACTAGTCTACACAAAATGAGGTGTCTACAATGCATATTAAGAAGATCACTAAAGGAATTTTTTTTAAGAATATGCTTGTATATATGTCTATATATATATCTATCTAAAATTATCAATTTTATAAGTTAGATTCTTCTGATTGACATCAAGGAGAGTAAAAGAGTGGAAATTAAAGCTAAATGGTAATTATCCATTGAAAGGAAGTAATTTAGGGAAGAGTGGTATTAGGTACGTGATTTTGTGAAATTTCTTTTAATCTTAGCTAAATAAGGAACAAAATGAAAGAAATTCGAGTGGAATTTTGTAACACAATGCCCCAGGAAAAAGTATAGTTTAATTGGGAATCTAATGAAACTAAGGTATTAATGAAATATCAATTATTTGATTATTTTCTAAACCTACTAAATTAAAAAAATCATTTAACTAAAATATAGGAAGTAAATGCACATGTTTAATACTAGGTAATATTAATTAAAGCAAATTAATTAAAATAATTATATATTTTAATTAAATGTCAAATATCAAATACTAATTATTCTCTAAATAAATTAAATTTGAAATATCAACGAGTTAAAATGTAAGACTTTAATGCATACGTTTAATATTAACTAATGTGTATTAAGGAAAATTAATTGAAAATTACTATATTATTTAATTAAATATCAAATATAAGTTTGTCATATGTAATCACGAACATTATCTTTCCAAAATTTGTCAAAATTTTTATTCTCTCTCCCATTTTTTTTTAAATTATGATATATGTAATCAAAGATTTTTAGCTTTTAATCAATTACTTTTGTATATGAAATCCAATTAATTTGGCAGCTAAATCAAGTTATTATTATATTAATATAATCAATGTTTCTTGACTTGAATTTTTTAAAAATAATTTCCTTCTATCTTCTATGATTTATGTAATCACATTGAAAGTTTCAATCTAATTATCAATTGATTATTTTATATCATAATTATTTTACAATTAATTAAAACCAAAAATAAAATACGTAGGAAGATATGGGAGTTAATTCTATTTAATCAAGTAATTAAATCTATTTTATCTTTTAGGTTTTTAATTAACAATGTTTATGTGTCAACATAAAATCCCTCATCAACATCTCCTATTTTCTTTCAAATCAGACCAATAAAGTCTTTTTGCACATGATCTCTAATGAAGTGATGTCTAATCTCTATGTGCTTAGTTCTAGAGTGTTGAATTAGATTTTTGGTGAGACCAATGGCACTAGTATTGTCACATTTAATTGGAATATGATCAATGGTAATGCCAAAATCCTTCATTTATTGTTTTATCCATAAAATTTGGGCAAAACAACTTTCCACGAATATGCATTTTGCTTCAGTTATGGATAAAGCAACACTATTTTGTTTCTTAGAGAACCAAGATATGAACATATTTCTAAGAAACTGACAAGAGTACCAAAAGTACTTTTCCTATCAATTTTACATCCACCAAAATTCACATCAAAATAAGCATGTAAGGCAAGAGATGATTCTTTTGGATACCATAAGCCTAGATTAAGAGTGTCTCTAAGATATCTAAAAATTCTTTTCACGGTAACTAGATGTGACTCCCTATGTGATGATTGATATCTAGCACATAGGCATACACTAAACATTATGTCAGGTTTACTTGCGATAGGATATAGCAATGAACCAATCATAAACCTATAAAATTTAGAGTCAACACATTTACCTCTTTCATCCTTCTCAAGCTTTGTTAAAGTACTCATAAGTGTGGAATAAGGCTTTGCTTCATCCATTTTGAACCTATTGAGTAATTCCTTGGTGCACTTTACTTGATTGATGAAGATGCCATCTTTTGTTTGCTTAACTTATAGTCCCAAAAAGAATGTTAATTCTCCGATCATGCTCATCTCCAGCTCAACTTGCTTTAACTTAGAAAATTCTTGACAAAGAGATTCATTAGTAGCACTAAAGGTAATATCATCAACATAAACTTGAATCACTAAAATGTCTTTGTTTTTTACTACTATAAAAGGAGTTTTGTCTACATTACCTCTATTAAAACCTTTTTCAATTAAAAATTTTAAAAGCCTTTCATACCATGCCCTAGGTGCTTGCTTTAGACCATACAAGGCTTTTGAAAGTTTAAAGACATGATCGGGATAATTAAGATTTTCAAAATTGGGAGGCTCTTCAACATAAACTTCTTTATCAATAAAACCATTTAAAAGGGCATTTTGACATCTATTTGGTGCAACTTGAAATTGTTAAAACATGGTGATATGCCATATCATGGTTAGCCTAAGTTAATAATTCCAAAGAAGGATGAGTTCGAGTATACAGACCTAATCACATGATCAAGGCTTAAAAGAGTGAACTTAGTGTACCATGTGCTTCGTAAGGAAGATCTTTGAAGAATCTAGAAGTCTTCTTGAAGCAAGAAAGTCAGCATCATCCAAATTAGAAAAGTTTTGGTGTGCTGATTATTACTTAATCTCCAAGGCTTTTAGTTTTTATTTTAGGAAGGTTTTAATTCCTTAGCTTGCAAGGAAATTAATTTCGTTGATTATTTTATTTTAGGAATGTTTTACTTTCTTTATGGGCAAGCAATATCTTAATTAATTATTTAGGATTTAGTTTTCTTTTCTTGTAAAGGCCTTCGGCCATATATGTACTATAAATAGGACACCTTATGCTTGTTTTTGAGGCATTCAGAGTTAATTAATAAAGTAGCTAACTATTTTTAGTTTTTTTTTTCTCATCCATATTTTCCTAGCGATGAGTTTATGAGATATGTATTTTAGGTTTCTCGTCCTTAAAAGTGGCGTCCAACTTTTGTATTGATTGTGGCGATGATTCTTATCAATCAATCAAGGTTTATTCCTTCCATCCTTCTAACTTCCAGACTTTAGAATTTTTTTATTTTCTTTTTTGAATCATTGGAGACCTATTTCCATTGAGTTATATTCTTATAAGGTTCATCATTATTGGCATCAGAGCTAAGGTTTTTGAGGTTTTTAAGTGATAAACAACATGTCAAAAGGTACTGAGACCCATACACAATCAAATCCAAGATTACAGCAAGGATTGAGTTTTGAATAAGCTCATCTCATAGTGCTTGAACGTAATAACGAAGAGCTTAATATACTTATGGATCAACTTGTGCATATGGTGGAAAGATTAGCCATGAATAAGCCACAAAACAATAAGCTGCAACGATGAAGGGTTGATCATGATAAGGGTGATGACTATAATGATCCAGGCATAAAAGATGAACCTAAAGAAGCACCAAGGCAACGCTGGTAGCCAAGAACCTCTAATAATATAAGATAAAGCTTCCACCTTTTCATGGAATAAGATCTCGCAAAGAGTACTTGGAGTTGGTACGTGTTGAGAAAGTTTTTGAGTGTCAAGAGTACACGAAGGGTAAAAAGGTAAAGCTCGCAGCTTTAGAATTTACTAATTATGCTTATATGTGGTAGGAGAATCTGAAGGCACAAAGAAGGTGTGACGGAGAAAATCCAGTTTCAACATGGAAGCTTATGAAAAAGCTTATGGAAAAGAGGTTTGTACCTTAATACTTTAAGCAAGAGCTATTCCTCAAGTTGCAAACTTTACAATAAGGAGCTTTTTGTGTTGAGGGTTATGTGAAAGAGTTGGAGATGTTAATGATGTGGTGTAATCTGCAAGAGGCTCAAGAATAAACCATTGCAAGATTCATTAGTGGGTTGCATAAGGAGATTGCAGATTCAGTGGAGTTACAACCATATGCCACATTAGATGATGTGATTACATTGGCTATGAAGATTGAAAGGCAACACAAGAGAGGCTCATCTAGGGTGAGTAAACCTTACACCTCATCTTCTTTTTCAGCTTATATCTCCAAAACGATCACAAAACATTAAAAAAAAGGATCCTACTAAGATTACCGTTGTTGAAAAAGGGAAAAAAAAAGTAAAAAATTCCCAACCTTCAACAAAAAGTCATGACATCAAGTGTTTTAAGTGCCTCGAGCTTGGACACGTAGCTTCTAAATGTCCTAACAAGAAGGTAATGATCATTCATGAATCAATTGAAGAAGTTGTTAATGAATATGAATTAGATTCGGTAGTAAAAGTAGAAGAAAAGCAAGTCACACCTCTTGAAGAAGGAGAATTACTTGTTATTCATCATAATCTTGCCATACAATCAAAGAAAGAGGAGAGATAGTGGGAGAATATCTTTTACACCCATTGCAACATTAATGGCAAGGTATATGGTTTAATCATTAATGGAGAAAGTTGTACTAATGTAGCCTTTACTACATTGGTTAATAAATTAAACCTCACCAACATTAAGCATCCACGTCCTTCTCATTTGCAATGGCAAAACGAAGGGGACCTGAGGGTTACAGAATAAGTGAAGGTGCCATTTACCATAGGAAGGTACAAGGATGAAGTAATGTGTGATGTGGTACCAATGAATGCTAGCCATGTGCTTCTTAGGAGACCTTGGCAGTTTAATCGAGATGTTGTGCATCATGGGTGTGCAAACACCTATTCTATTTCAAAAGATGGTAAATGCGTGCTATTGATACCTCTTAATCTTTCCCAGGTAATGCAAAACCAGTTGGCAATCAACAAAATAATGAAAAATAGCTTATTTGTCAATAGGAGGGAGGTAAAACATGCTCTAATATCCAATGAGATTGTTTACTTGTTAATAACTAAGTAGATTTCAGGGGAAGGTAGAGCTATCTATCCAAAATCAGATAAAATATTGAAAGAATTTTTGGATATTTTCCCAGAAGAAAGAGTTACCACCGATCTATGGAATCGAGCATCAGATTGATCTTATACCTAGTTTAACATTGCCCAATAGACCAGCGTATCCATACAACTCGAAAAAAGCTAAAGAATTTTAATGACAAGTAATGGAGTTGATACAGAAGGGCTTTGTTAAAGAGTCCATGAGTCCATGTGTAATGCCAGCTCTTTTGGTGCCAAAGAAGGATGGATCAATGCACAGGTGCATAGATAGCTGGGCTATAACAAGATTACAATCAAATACCGCTATCATATTCCACGACTTGATAACATGTTGGATGGGTTGCATGGCTCCTCTATCTTTTTAAAGATTGATCTCAAGAGTGGATACCATTAAATTCAAATGAAAGAAGGTGATGAATGGAAAACAGCCTTTAAGACTAAGTTTAGGTTGTATGAATAGACAGTCAAGCCTTTTGGCTTATCCAATGCTCTTAGTACATTCATGCGGCTGATAAATCATGTTTTAGGAAAATTCATTGGTCATTTTATTATTGTTTCTTTTGATGACATACTTGTCTATAGCAGGAGCTTTAATAAACATATAGAGCATCTTACAAAGGTGTTTGAAGTGCTTCGAGAAAAAAAGCTATTTGCCAACCTCAAGAAGTGCACATTTTGCAAAGATCATTTCGTTTTTTCTTGGCTATGTTGTTTCCCAAAATGGAGTGGAGGTTGATGAAAAGAAGGTTAAAGCTATTAAGGAGTGGCCAATTCCTACTAATGTTGCTAAAATTCAAAGTTTTCATGGTTTGGCATCCTTCTATAGACACTTTATGAAAATTTTAGCAACATTGTAGCTCCTTTAACTGAGTGCATGAAGAAAGAAATAGAGTTTAAGTGGACTAAAGCAGCACAATAAAGTTTTGACTTGATTAAGGAGAAGTTAAGTTCGGCTCCTATACTAGCATTGCCTAATTTCTTTAAGAACTTTAAAGTGGAGTGTGATGCATCAGGAATTGGTATTAGAGCTATTCATAAGCAAGATGGGCATCCCATTACCTATTTCAGTGAGAAGTTGAGTGGTCATCATCTTAACTACTTAACCTATGATAAAGAGTTTTATTCACTAATGCGGGCACTAGAAACTTGGCAACATTACTTATTACCTAAGGAGTATGTGATTCATATAGATCATGAGTCATTAAAACATTTAAAGGGACAAAGCAAGCTGAATAAAAGACATGCCAAATGGATAAAGTTCTTGGAGACATTTCCTTATGTAATTAAGTATAGGAAAGAGAATGTCAACATTGTAGCAGGTGCATTTTCATGAAGGTATGCATTAATCTCTATGCTTAACATAAGATTAAGAGGTTTGATTTGATGATAGAATTGTATAAAGAGGACCCATACTTTGTAAAAATCTATGAAGAGTGCATGAAGGGAGCAAAAAAAGGTTATTTTCAGCATAAATGATTTCTTTTCAAGTTTAGCTGATTATGCATTCCTTTTTGTTCATTTTGAGAGCTTTTGGTGCATGAAGCTCATAGTAGAGGTCTTGCTGGACACTTTAGAGAAAAGAAAACATTAAAAGCACTGAAAGCACACTTTTATTGGCCGGTAATGAATCAAAACATTCATAAAATTGTAGAAAGATGTGCCATGTGTAAGAAAGTGAAAAGCAAGGAGATGGCACAAGGGTTGTAAATGCATTTGCCTATACCTAAACATCCCTGGGAACATGTAAGCATGGATTTTGTTTTAGGTTTACGTAAGACATCACAATGAAATGATTCGATAATGGTTATAATAGATCACTTTTCAAAGATTCACACTTCATTCCATGCCACAAAACTAACGATGCCAGTCATGTAGCTGATTTGTTCTTCAAAGAAATAGTTTAACTATATGGGATTCCTAAGAGCATTGTTTCTAATTATGATTCTAAGTTTCTAAGCTATATGTGGAAAACTTTGTGGAAAAACCTTGAAACCAAGTTATTATTTAGCACAGCTTATCATCCACAAATTGATGGGCAAACCAAGATGGAAAATAAAACACTTTCAGCTTTGCTTAGGACAGTGGTGAACAAGAACCTCAAGAATTTGGATGAATGCTTGGAATATATAGAGTTGGCTTAAAATCGTAGTGTACATAGCACTACTAATCATTCTCCTTTTGAGGTGGTCTATGGTTCCAACCTAACTACACCTTTTGATCTAGAACCACTACCAATTCATGAGAGAAGTTGTATAAATAGAGCTAAAAAGGCTTAAATGGTGAAAAATATGTATAAGGAAGTTAGAAAACAGATCGAGAAGAAAAACAAAGCTTATGAAAGATTAGCAAACGAAAAAAAAGCAACTTCTATTTAAACTAGGAGATCTTGTATGGATTCATCTTTGCAAGAAGAGGTTCCCTAATCAAAGGAAGTTTAAGCTAATGCGACGAGCCTATGGTTTTTTTAGGGTCCTTGAGAAGGTAAATGATAACGCTTACAAACTTGACATACCAGAAGAATATAATATGAGTACTATGTTCAATGTTTGAGACCCTACACCCTACTTGGAAGACACCTTGGGTAATAAACATGATATGGATTTGAGGGTAAACCCTTCTCAACAAGGGGGAAATGATGTGCCACATCATGTTTGGCCTAAGTTAGTACGCCCAAAGGAAAATCTGTTCGAGTATACAGGCCCAATCATACGATCAAGGTTTAAAAGAGTGAACTCGGTGTATCATGTGCTTGGTATGAAAGATCCTTGAAGATTCTAGAAGTCTTCTTAAAACAAGATAATCAGCATCATCCGAATTACGAAAGTTTTGGTGTGCTGATTATTACTTAATCTCCTAGACTTTTAGTTTTTATTTTAGGAAAGTTTTAATTCCTTAGCTTGCAAGGAAATTAATTCTATTGACTATTTATTTTAGGAAGGTTCTTTTTAGAAAGGTTTTACTTTCTTTATGGACAAGTAATATCTTAATTAATTATTTAGGATTTAGCTTTCTTTTCTTGTAAAAGCCTTTGGCCATATCCTCTACTATAAATTGGAGACCTTATACTTGTTGTTGAGGCATTCAGAGTTGATAAATAAAGTAGCTGATCATTTTTAATTTTTTTTCTTATCCAAGTCTTCTTGGTGGCAAGTTTGTGAGATGTATCTTTTAGTTTTCTCATCACTAAAAGTGGCATCAAACCCTTGTATTGATTGTGGCGAGGATTCTTATCAATCAATAAAGATTTATTCCTTCCATCCTTCTAACTTTCAAATTTTACATTTTTTTTATATTCTTCTATTTTTTTTTTGTTTTGAATCATCAGAGACCTATTTCCATTGAGTTATATTCTTATAAGGCTCATCACATCCAAAGGCTAATAGTATTCTTATGGCCTCTAGTCTAGCTACAGGAGCATAAGTCTTATCAAAATCAATTCATTCTTCTTGACTATATCCTTTAGCTACTAATCTAGCCTTATTCATAAGTATGGTTTACATGCTCATCAAGTTCATTCCTAAAAACCCATTAAGTACTTGCAATGGGATAATTACTAGGTCTTTCCACTAAATACCAAACTTTGCTCTTTTCAAATTGGTTTAACTCCTCTTGCATGGCCATGATCCAACTATCATCCTTTAGAGCCTCATCTAAATTCCTACGTTCAATTTGTGAAAGAAAAACTACATAATTGCATGCATTTTTAAGAGATTATCTAGTTTTTTGACATAATCTCACCTTCTTTTACATAAGTTAACTCTCTAGGATGATTTCTTTCTCTTTCTACTTGAATTGGCTCATGCAGTTTTTCCTCTTTCAAAGCCTATTGATTTTGTATTGTTTGTCCTTGCTCTTTGTGTGATGCTTGTTCTTGGTAAATCTCTACATCATTATTATCAAGAGTTACCTTCCTCAAGGTTAAGTTAGCTTCATCAAATATAACATGTATTGACTCTTCAACAACCAAGGTTCTCTTATTAAACACTCTATAAGCTTTGGAATTTGTTGAATAACCAAGAAAAATTCCTTCATCACTTTTTCCATCAAATTTACCACGATTATCCTTTCCATTATTTAGTACAAAACATTTGCATCCAAAAGGATGAAAATAGCTAATGTTAGGCTTTTTTCCTTTAAAAAGTTCATGTTTTAGGATTGGCCTAACCATAGCTCTATTTACATGTAGCAAGAAGTGTTAATGGCTTCTGCCCAAAAATACCTCGGTAAATTATTTTCACAAAGCATGGTTCTAGCCATTTCTTCCAAGGTTCTATTTTTTCTTTCAACAACTCCATTTCGTTAAAGAGTTCTAGGTGCCAAGAAATTATAGCTAATGCCATTTTTATTACAAAATTTGTCAAAACCAAGATTTTCAAATTCTTTTCCATGATCACTTCTTACACTTTAAATAGAATAACCTTTTTGATTTTGGATAATTTTGCAAAAAGTAATGAATTTTTCTAAGACTTCATATTTAGAGCTTAAGAAGAGAACCCAAGTAAACCTAGAGTAATCACTTACAATAACAAATCCATATTGTTTACCTCCTAAGCTTAATGTCCTAGTAGGCCCAAAAAGATCAATATGAATAAGTTGCAATACTTTAGTAGTTGAAACAATATTAATTGGTTTGAATGAAGCTCTCTTATGTTTCCCTTGAACACATGCATCACATATTCTATCATTATCAAATTTCATTTTGGCGGCCCAATAACAAGGTTTTTTCTAGATAGTTTAAAAATTATATTCACAATAGCATGTTCTAATCTTTTATGCCATAACCAAGACAGGTCATCATTATTAGCAACAAAATAAATATTTTGAGAAGATAAATCATCTAGATGCACAAAATAAACATTTTCTTCTCTATGTCCTATAAAAGCAATTTTATTTGACTTAACATCAACAACTTGACAATTAATTGATTCAAAAATAACTTTCATGCCTTTATCACATGAGATTATGTACCTTTGACAAATAGAACATTTTCAATGTTGGATGAAGAATTATTACCCATGGTTCCAATATCTTTTATTTGTCTTTTTGAGTTATCACCAAAAGTAACATTTCTTTCATCCTTAAGCCTTAATTCCATGAATTGATTTTTGTCACCGATCATATGTCTTGAGCATCCACTATCAAGGTACCAAGAATTCTCCCTTATTGAATTTACCTTGAAGCAATGCTCTTCTTTCTACAACCATGAGTCATGTTTTCTTTTTAGGTATCCAAATTTTCTTGGGTCTCGAGTATTAGTGTTCACAATTCTTGTGCCTTTTGGAATCCATTTTATTTTGGTAGCCTCATCTTGAGATGTGCTAACACCCTTAGGGACCTATACCCTCCTAATAAGCTTGCATCTATAAGTAATAGTCTTTAAAAAAACATGTATGAAATGTATGACAAAGTTTATGGCAATGAGTACATAAGCTAGATGCATCAAATGATTTGTTTTGTATCGCAAAGAAATTCTTAAATTGAGTTTTTTTTTTCAATTCTGTTATAGCCCAAACCATCTTTATCAAAGAATGCTCTTTGTGTTTCTAGCATATTATTCAATTTTTGTTGTGCCATATAAAACCTTGTAAATGAGTTATGCGATTTTATGTTTTCTTAGTTAAATCATCAATATTAACTTGTAACTCATCTACTTTCTTCTTAAGATCATTATTTACCATGCTTAATGTTTCATTTTCTTCCTTAAGTTTACAAATAATTTTTTTATATTTTAAATTCATGGTTTTGAATTCTAATGCTAATTCATCAAGTGCATCTTGTAATTCATCAAATGAGAAAGGATTAGTATTAAAAGATACCTTGGGCTCATCATAAGTAATGAGGCATAGATTGGCCAGCTCCTCATCATCATTATCGGATGTGTCACTATCACTCCATATAGCCACCATAGCCTTCTTCTTTTGCTTCTTCGGGTTTGGCTTCTTCCATATCTGACATTCAAATTTTATGTGTCTTGGTTTCTTGCACTCATAGCAAATGATTTGTTCTTTCTCTTTCTTGCTTGAATCCCCCTTCATCATTTCTCTTCTAAGAGGTATTCTTGCTTTGTTCATTCTCATTAACTTGTTGAATCTTTATGCAAACATGGCCATTTCTTCATCTTCTTCAACTTCCTCATTATTATCATCATCATCATCACTAGGAGTGGTTGTTTTAAAGGCAACACTAACCTTCTTTAGTGGCTCTTGACCATGCTTAATCTTTATCTCATAGGTTAGAAGAGAACCTATGAGTTCATCCAAGGCAAGTGTGTTGGGATTTTTAGATTCCTCAATTGCTGTCACTTTTGCTTCCTAAGACTTGAGAAGACTGTCGAGTAGCTTCTTCCCCATTTTTTTATTTGGATAGGTCTTTGCAAGTGCCTTTAACCTATTAATAATATCCGTGAACCTATCCGACATTTCTTTTATAGTTTCATCCACCTTCATCTTGAACAATTCATAGTCAAGTGTGAGCATGCTTATTTTAGATTCCTTAACTTCATTTGCTCCTTTATGTGTGGTTGCTAACTTATCTCACACTTGCTTGACATTGTCACATATTGAGACTCTATTGTACTCACTTGGACCAAGAGCACAAAATAGTATATGCATGGCCTTGGCATTTACTTGTACCATTTTGGTGTCCTATTTATCTTATTCTTCTTCTTCTTTTTGCACAATACAATCTCCAACTCTCTTGTTAGGGATGAGTGATCCATTGACAATGATTTTCCATACTTCATAGTCATTTGCTTTGATAAAGAGCCTCATCCTTGTCTTCCAATACTAGTAGTTCTCACCATTAAAGAGTGAAGGTCTCATAATAGAATGGCCTTCAAGTCCCATAACATTTGCATTTGTCTCAAATGCCATGAGACAAACTTTATCTTGGCTTTTTAACTCTTGTGAGCTTCTCGAAGCTTTAAGCATCATATTTGCATTCTCCATTTAAGCTATCAAGGATATTTTCTCAAGGTTGTGAAACCTACAATAGAGACCAACGGTCTTATGCCAATTGTTAGCTCAAGAAAAAGATTGAACCAAGAGGGGGTGAATTGGTTCTACAAGAACTTGATAAATTTGAAATAAATTGAAATAAAAAGGAGTTAAGGGTAAGAAAAACAAACAATCAATAAATAGAGGTTCGGTCTTTGAACTCAGCACCTACGTCCTCTCTTCTTGGTACTTTCTTACTAAGGTAATTCTCATAATTCACTAATCAAATTGTTTACCTTTAAGGCTAAGGTATGACCTTAAACTTTTATCTTTTAAGGCTTGATAGAACCTTTCAATCCCTTTGAGAATTCTACCCTAAATTCTCAAATGTTTTCACTCACTTTCACACAACCCCTTTTGTGATGTGAATGAAGTATTTTGCAAACAAATTGAACCTCTAGTTGGTGGATGTTTGCTAGAATTTAAGTACAAGGTGAATAAGATACCAATAAACTTGAAAAGCATACATTTGATACAAGAAAAATGAAGAATTTGAAGACTTTTGAGCTTTTGTTGTTCAATGCTTGATTGATCTTTGTATCTCGTGCTTCTTCAATTGTTGGGAACCTCTATTTATAGCTTGAAATTTATTTGTAGACATTGTGCATTTAATGTGGTGGTTGGAGAGCTGTTGTAGCCATCATAAATGCTGTTTCTATTCAGACCCACGATATTGTGTCGATATAATACCAATGTTATTGATACAAGAATTAAAAAATATGACTGTTAAAGCATGTTGTATCAAAACAGAGGGCTGAGTATCGATACATGCCAAGTTGTATCGATATGGACACACCTGTATCGATACATTCGCGGGTTTTAGCCAAACCTTGGCTACTACCAAGCATTGTATCGATACATATGAGGTGAGATCGATACTCACTGCAATGTATCGATACATGCTGAAAAGTATCGATACAAATTAGGCTTTTAAGTATAGTATCGATACGTTTATGCATTGCATCGATACATACATCCTAAATCCTTTGTAAAATGATTTTTTTTGGCTTGATATTAACTCAAACATATCTAAAAAATATTTTAAATATAAATATACATTTTGGAACATATATTTTTGAGAAAACTACAAACTTAGTACTTTTTCAAAATATTTTTCAATTTTAACACAAATACCAAGTTGAGCATGAATTAGTTTAACTTAAATTGTTTGTTATATCAAAACCGAATTCAAAGCTAACAATTTATAGCTATTGTTAACGTCAAAATGATAAAATATTAAAATTATATCAATCATTCTAAATTGAAAGTTTTAAAAAATAAGATTCTAAAATTTTAATTTTATATAACATTTTAAAAAAATGAGTTGAAATTAAATTTCGTTTCACTAAAAAAATCAGAAGACAGACAAATTGAAAAAGATATAATTATGGGTATTATAAACATTAATTAATAATTATTTCAAAAAATTTTAATCTAATCTAATATTTTATTAAAAGTAATGCATTATTTTTTGTCTTGAAACGAAGAGAACATGGTGCGGGTAAATTACTATGAGCCAGTTATGGACGTTGCGAAAGTTTCATTTTGACTCACTTTTGGACAGCGTGAAGGGTGACCTGTGAGGAGAGAGGTAACCATGGATATTCCTTATTTCAAGACGTCATTCAGGAAAATAAAAAATAAATAAATAAAAAGAAGTCTGCAATTACTAACACTGGCATGCATGCAAGAAAGAAGGAAAGAAAGCATAAATCTTTTAAAGCATTTCGTTAGTGTCTAATTGTCATCTACGTTTGAAGGAGAAATAGTTCTAACATGATAAAAAATGTGAGGAGAGAATATAGTAAAAATAAAAATTATAAAAATAATATTTAACATTAAACATCTCATGGGTCGGTTCATGCTGAATTCGGGCCGCGCTTGATTATGGTATTAACATTAAATATGTTCGCCCAAGTTCGGCCCGGCTTGAAATATGGATCTCGAATTTCGCCCAAGCCGGCTCATATTTGTAAATAGATAGTTTAAGCCTGTTTAGGCCCGTCTATATTATATTTTTTATAATATATTTTTTAAAAATTTAATCTTTTTTAATTTAATAATTTTCTTTTATTAAGTTTATAAATATGAATAATTTAACTTAGTTTTTAAAGTTTACACTATAATATTATATATGTATTATTTATATGATAAAAAGTACATAATATATAAAATATAAAATAAAAATATATAATGTAATAGTAAAATAGGCTGGGCCGGACCGGACTCGGGCTTTGAAAGTTGAACCCAAGACATGGCCTATTTTTTAATCGGGCTTAATTTTTTCTTATCTAAGCCTATTTTTTGGGCCTAATATGTTTGTTTAAACTCTTCCAAATATCGGATGAACTTTCAGGCTTGGACGGGTAACCCGATCCTTAAGCAAGTCTATTCAACATGATCTAAATTATGATCATAGTACAATTGGATATGTTTGAACATGATTAAACGAGTTTGATATGAGATTAAATGTTTTCCTTTTACATTTTTTTTCAAATATAGAATCAATAATGAGTAGTTTGGTTCTAATAGTTTTTAAATTCAAAAATAATTTTTAAAAAATTGAATAAATATTTTCGTGTTAATATTTAATTAAAATGTATCAATTTTATATTATATATATTATTATATAAGAAATATTTTTTTTGTTGTATTCTGTCATAAATACGTTTCAAAATTAATTAAATATGCACATTGACCTTATTTTACCCAATGCATAGTTTTTTATAAGGCTTGACCTAAAATTAAATAATTTATGATCCAATATATTAAATAAAATATGTCTAAATAAATTAATTAATTAAATAAGAACATGGGATCGATTTTATCTGTTGAAGTAGAGTTGCCATAAAGGAAGTTGTCCTGAAAGATGGTGAAATAGGGAACCGAATTTTACGAACTTTATTAGCTATTATAAATATGCTTGATGTAAATATGCTCGAAACATTAGCAAAAGTAGAGAAACAAAAGGTAAGGCATATAAACAATGCAGTTATGCCTTTTTATCCCACATGCATTATCATTGTGGGTTTAAAAATGTAGAATACATACATTATTACAAAAAAGGTTTATTTTTAATAAAAATTTTCAACGGAATTTACCCATTAGAAATATTCAATTATTCATGATGGAATTCTATTATTTCCAATGGAAATTCCATCAAAAAATTTTATAACTATTTTTAACGGAATTTCTATCGAAAATACTAGTATTTCATCGGAAAGAATTTTGGCATGCCACTGTTTTTGCGTGCCAAACATGTGCCAAAATTATTTCTTACAGAATTCTAGTATTTTCAACAAAAATATCCATCGACAAAAGTCCTCTATAAATGTCAATCATCGGCACCCCTTTATTTTTTTTGATTCAAACCCAAATTTTCCATTAGTTTTCTCTCATTTTCTCTGACTTTTATGCGATTTGAAGGGTTTTTTTTTTCTGGATTTTTAAGGTATTTTTGGTCAGAATTTTTATAGTTTAGAGTTTGTTATTAATTCATTTGTGTTGTGTATAGGTTTACATAGTGAATTTGTAGCTTTTAGGTTTTCATCAATTCCTTCTATTTATAAGGTATTTTACTTTTATAATTATCTTTAAGTTGATTTATTTTTTGTTGATGCTTGTTCGTATTTTTTGTTGATTAGGTTGATTATTTTACTAGTTAGATATAATTTTTAGGATTTTTTTTATGGATTTATGGTGGATAGAACCAATATTAATGGTGGGTCGCTTAAAATATAATTTTTTTTGTTTTATTTTTTTATATTTATATAAATATTTATGTTTTTAAGCTATGTTGGCTCATCATTGCATGATTTATGGTGCTATAGAACATATAAGTAAGTTAAACTTTTATAAATTATTATGATTCTTGTGATTTTTAATTAATTGTGAAAATTTAAACTTTTAAATTATTAACTAATTTATTTATTTTTAATTAAATAATTAACCTTATAATTTATATACAAGTAATTAATTTACCTTAAAATGAAATAATTTATCTTTTAAATAAATAATCATTTACGTATGTATTTTTTTTTTCAAATATACCTTGATATATATTCTTTAATATGTACATACAATGATTTAATTATATTACATATTTTTTAAGGTCATTATAATTATTTATGTAAGCATTTCTGTTTTAAATTTACATGCATATTTATCTTTTAAATAAATAGTTATTTATGTTTGTACTAATACATATTTAAATAATTAATTTTTTATTTATTATTATTATAGATACAATGTGAGTCACCAATATACGTAGAACGTAAGGTGGTCATCCAACCTAAATGGGAGCTATATTTAGCGGTTCTAGATTAGTTACCTTTCCTCATAGGTCTATGAAAGCAGGGACATTTGTCACAAGTAAGCAAGATTTATCTTCTTAGCTCTTTATGCCTCTGCCACTGAGGGATGACATTGAGCAGTGTTTCTTATCTAATCCCACATAGCTAGAGATGGATAAGGGTCGTTTGAAACCTTGCTGGTACCTCGCTAACTATAGTGACAACTAAGGCAATTGATCCTTCCATTGCTCACCAGCTTAAGATAAATGGTCCATCCACTGCACCGAGGAGATATGGTAGAGGTCGGACATAGATGTTGCTATCACGAGCCAATCTTACTCATTGGTTTTGGCTTACAATATTGAGAAACATGAAAGTTTATTATGCATTTTTCTTAATAACTTAACTATTTTTAATTATTGTATTTAAAAAACCGTCTTGTTTTATTTTAGTGCTTTCGTTGAGCAGGTCATAAAGACCACCCTTGTTGCACTGATGAGGCAGCATTATAGAGCACCGTGGTTGACTTGCAAGAAGATCCCGATTATGACAAAGGACTAAATTTTTATTTGTTCTAGGTAACATTTTAATTAAAACAAGTTTATAATTAATATTTTAATAATTTTTGAAACATAATCAATGTTTCTTATGTATTAATTCTAACTTTTTGTTGTAGTATAAATACAGTGGCCTATAGAATGAACAACTTTTGTATGGCAATTACTTGAGGCCATTAGAAGGGAATGGTTCAAAGTGTGCTGAACAAGGAGTGCTGCAATGCTTTGAAAATCTTTAAGACTACTTACTTTTGTGGATTGCAAGGGGTATCAATTTGATTGGATCACAGTCTCTATATAGGACTAGGTTGTTAACCTTTAGAGTTCAAATACCCCTAAGGCATCAATGAACTGAAAGACGGAGAAAGAAAGTTCCATCACGAAACACACTGTTGGGTCGGTGTCTTTTTTACTAACTTAGTAGAGGATGATAAGTAATTAAACTATTTTATATAAAAATTTTATTGAATAATAATTTCATACTTATGTTGTTTAATATTAAAAAATCAAGTTTCTTTCATTGTAGTCACAATAGCATGAGTTGGCATTTTTGAAAGTTTTCACGCATGCTCACTGACGTGCTCAAGATTTTGGATATTATGTTGAAACCAAAGTCCTATACTATTAATGTAAGTGATAAAAGTGATTAATCAATTATAAATTTATAATTGCTATTATTTTGCATGATGTAATAGGAAAAATATGTTGCAAAGTTACGAGAGCGATTTGGGCATGATCTATCAGCATATCTTAATTTTGACCTTTAGAGTTAGTTTCAAGCTATTTAAGTGTGGATGGGTTTGCAACCAAACCGAAGGCAAGACACATTTTCCCCTTTACCAATGAATCACTGATGTCAGATGCTGCGAGATACAATCTAATGACTTTTGCCACTACCCTACAAACAGATCTTGCTTTGCATGAAAAAATGGACAATCTAACTAATGTTATTGGTTAGATATAATAGGCATTATTTGCCATATTGCAAGGGCAAAAGAATCGACAGCAGTAGATTCTCCCACTATAGCAGTAGATATAGATGACATAAGAGCAGCTGCAGCACATAAACTTCATGATCCAGCATATCCAGAAAAACCAACAACTGCTTTAGCGGCTCCTTAATGAATAAGCGATCGGTTTTAGCAGCGGTAATCTTCCCCTATTCCCCCCTCCACATCAGCAGTGATATATATTTTGCGTATTTTATTTTTATTTATTTAAAATAAATGTAATTTATTTTTATTTTCAAATTAATTATTTAACTTAAACCATTTAAATATCAAATATAAGCAATATAATAGATTTAATAAAATTAATAAAAAAATTAAAATTCATTTTTAGTGATGACAAATGCTGTCACTAAAAAACATTTTCTAATGGTTCGTTATGTAAAATTAATCGAAAATAAGTTTTAGTGACAGAATTTTTCATAGCAAATTAATAATGGCAATAAAAAATTGTCACATAAGTATTTTTCGACTAAGTGATTTGGTTGCTA